>RCUC01140147.1:0-137781 GCA_003697995.1 Taxidea taxus jeffersonii | reverse complement strand
TTTTAGGGTCTCTCTTTGCTTAGAGGACCCCTTTCAATATTTCCTGTAGAGCTGGTTTGGTGTTTACAAACTCTTTCAGTTTTTGTTTGTCCTGGAAGCTTTTTATCTCTCCTTCTATTTTCAATGATAACCTAGCTGGATAAAGTATTCTTGGCTGCATGTTTTTCTCGTTTAGTGCTCTGAATATATCATGCCAGTTCTTTCTGGCCTGCCAGGTCTCTGTGGATAAGTCTGCTGCCAATCTAATATTTTTACCATTGTATGTTACCAGCTTCTTGTCCCGTGCTGCTTTCAGGATTTTCTCTTTGTCGCTAAGACTTGTAAATTTTACTATTAGATGTCAGGGTGTGGACCAATTCCTATTGACTTTGAGGGGTGTTCTCTGCACCTCCTGGATTTTGATACTTGTTCCCCTTGCTATATTAGGGAAATTCTCTACAATAATCCTCTCCAGTATACCTTCTGCTCCTCTCTCTCTTTCTTCTTCTTCTGGAATCCCAATTATTCTAATGTTGTTTCATCTTATGGTATCACTTAGCTCTCGAATTCTCCCCTTGTGGTCCAGTAGTTGTTTGTCTCTCTTTTGCTCAGCTTCTTTACTCTCTGTCATTTGGTCTTCTATACCACTAATTCTGTCTTCTGCCTCATTTATCCTAGCAGTAAGAGCCTCCATTTTTTATTGCACCTCATTAATAACTTTTTTTATTTCAACTTGATTAGGTTTTAGTTCTTTTATTTCTCCAGAAAGGGCTTTTATTTCTCCCAACAGGGTTTCTCTAATATCTTCTAATATCTTTCTTCTAATATCTAATGCCTTTTTCGAGCCCGGCTAGAACCTTGAGAATCGTCGTCCTGAATTACAGATCTGACATATTACCAATGTCTGTATTGATTAGGTCCCTAGCCTTCGGTACTGCCTCCTGTTCTTTTTTTTGTGGTGAGTTTTTCCGCCTTGTCATTTTGTCCAGATGAGAATCTGCTGTTCTCCTTGTTAAGTGAACTTGGTCTTGGCTGGATTTCTTGTTGATCTTCTGGGGGAGGGGCCTGTTGTAGTGATTTTCAAGTGTCTCTGCCCCAGGCGGAATTGTACCGCCCTTACCAGGGGCCTGGCTAAGTAATCCTCTCAGGTTTGTTTTCGGGAGCTTTTGTTCCCTGAACGCTTTCCGTAGAGTTCCGGAGGACGGGAATGAAAATGGCAGCCTCCCAATCTCCGGCTCAGAGGAGCCAAGAGCTAGGGGCCCCAGTCTTCAGTGCTCCTTCAGAGAAAAGCGCTTAATCACTCCCATCTCCCCAGCCTCCGGCCGCGCTTGGAGAAAATCGTGTGTAATCAGTCCCGTCTCACTGGCTCTGGCTGTGCTCCGAGGTCACCCAGCCTGTGACCAAGAGTCTCTGTCTCTGGCAGAGTCCCACCCAGAGTCTCCGAACCCCATAGATCCCTGAGCTCTCCCAGGTCGGAGTCTCCCCGGATCTTGTGGGGACCCCTCGCACAGAGCACGGGCCCGTGTCACAGACCACGGCTCTAGGAATCCCCGAGTTGAGAGCTCACTCCTTGGTTCTGTCTCCACAGCCGGCTTCCCCGCTCTAATACTTGTGAGCTCTGTGACACTTAGACACCCCCGATCCTTCTGTGACCCCACGGGACCTGAGCCCACGCTGTCCCCGTGAGGTCTTCACCCCAGTTTAGCCTCTGGAGCGATGTCCCTCTGTGGAGCCGACTTTTTAAAGTCCTCATTTTGTGCTCCGTTGTTCCGCTGCTTGCTGGGAATCGGCCCCTCCCCCTGGGGTCTATCTTCCCGTTGCGTTGGATTCACTTCTCCGCCGGTCCTACCTTTTAGAAAGTGGTCGATTTTCTGTTTCTAGAATTGTTGTTTTTCTTCTCTTCGATCTCCTGTTGGATTTGTAGGTGTTCGGAATGGTTTGATAGGCTATCTAGCTGATCTCCTGCTGCCTGATGTCATCTCAGCCTGCTACTTCTCTGCCATCTTGACTCGAGTATTTGACTATTTAGACACATATCTCTCTTGCTAGACCTCAAGAGCAACAAGGTTATGTCTCATTTGGTTCATACCCAGAATAGGTTAGATATTCATTCATTCATGCATTTATTCACTTATTCATTGAGCACTTAGTCTAGGCTGGGCTCTGTCCTGGTACTTGGGTTATAATACTGAACAGAACAGCTATTGTATTTATTATCATGGAACTAATGGAAAAGGGACAATAAACAAATAATTATACAAATATATAATTTTTTTAAAAGATTTTATTTATTTGTCAGAGAGAGAGCGGGAGTGAGCACAGGCAGACAGAATGGCAGGCAGAGGCAGAGGGAGAAGCAGGCTCCCCGCTGAGCAAGGAGCCCGATGTGGGACTCCATCCCAGGATGCTGGGATCATGACCTGAGCCGAAGGCAGCCACTTAACCAACTGAGCCACCCAGGCGTCCCACAAATATATAATTTAACATGTTTTAAATAGACAAATTGAATGGTGTGTGAATTATCTCAATAAAACTGTTAGCAATTGTGATAAGTTCTGCATAAGGTAGGACTCTTGTTATGGCAAGTGATAAAATCCCAAATCAAACTAGCTTTAACTTTTTAAAAATTAAAAAAAAATTGTACATACAATTCATTAGCTCCTATAGCTGGAAAGTCCACTAGATGTAGTATTCAATTGCACGTTCCATTTCTCAACTTTGCTTATCCCTTCAGCCTCCTTCCTTCTCCAAACTCTATGAGGAGTAAGATGGATGATGGCAGCTCCAGATAATCTTCCCAACTTCTGCAAAAAAAGGCCTTCTCTGTCCCAGCCACCATATATCAATGTCAGGGAAGACTGTGATTGGCCACCCGTGAGTCACATGCCTGTCCCAGTGGCGGGGGGAGGCGGGTATGATAATCTATAGTGCCACCACAACTCTTTAAAATAGTGATTCCCTAAAGGAAGGAATGGTGGGCAGATAAAAGTAACATAAGTCACAAGTGCTGTGAAGAAAGTGAGAAAAGAGAAACCTAATTTTAGACTGCAGACTCAAGATCTTCTGAGAAAGTAACACTGAAGCTGAGAACTAAAAGATGAGAAGAAGTTAGCCAGGCAGAGTGGGTGTGAGTGTGTGTGTGGGTGGGTGTGTGGGGGGAGGCAGAGGGCCATATTCCAGATCAAAAATAGTCCTAATGTGGGGTAGAGCTTGAAGCACTCATGATACTGAAAGAAGCCCATGCCACAGGGCTTCAGATACAATCAAGGGGAGAGTAGAAAGGCAGGCAGGGGCCAGGTCATGAAGGGTCTTGTGGACCACGTTAAGACTTTTGCAAGGATGTGATCAGATCCGGGAACACTGAGGAAGGGTGCTCAGCCTTCCTCATCTCCACATCCATCCTATCCCTCTGCTGTTCCAACAGTTAAGTAAGTTTCAGTGGCCTGCTGGCCACCATAGTAGTGCTTCTCTTCTGCTTTATGGGATTCCTCTTCAGGACTCCCTTTCCTTTAGCTTTTCTCTAGGCCAAGACTAGTGATATGGCCAGCAGCTAGCTTTTATTAAAGCTGTGAGTAGCAGCAGGTTGTCAGTATCCTCAAAGTTCCTGGGACATGGGTGAAACCATGGAGTTACTGAGGCAAGTGGATCTTTGGGAGAGTGCAGGAGTTTCAGGGACTCCTGTTCCCTTTTTTTTTTTTTAAGATGTTATTTATTTATTTGACAGAGAGAGACACAGCGAGTGAGTGAACACAAGCAGGGGGAGTGGGAGAGGGAGAAGCAGGCTTCCTGTCGAGTAGGGAGCCAATGCGGGGCTCGATCCCAGGATCCTGGGATCATGACCTGAGCCAAAGGTAGACGCCTAACGACTGAGCCACCCAGGTGCCCCCAGACTCGTTTTCAGAAATATGGCATTTTAGGGCCTCTGCTCTCCTGTAACCCTCAGAAAGGGGCTTCTTGTCCCTTCCCTAAATCTGAATGCAAAACTGGCCAAAGCTCAATGGATAGTAAAAGAGAAATGCACTTCTGCCTATAAGGGAGGGAGAGACTCATTTACAATGTGGTTTTGAACACACACAAACACTCATCACTCATTCCCACAAAGTATAGTGGAATTAGGAGGCTGAGGGTTTTATCCTGTTTCTGCCACTAGTTTACTATGTGACCCTGAGCATCGTGTTTCTTGTCCCTGGGTCTTAGTTTGTCCATCTGAAAAACAGGGGATTTGGATTCATTGAATGGGAAGGTACATTTGGCTCTATCCCTCTTTGAATCCATGATTTCAGTTCCCATAACTGAAGTTCCTACTTATCAGTCTGACTCCAGGAACTGAAGTTCCTACTTAACAGTCTGACTCCACAGACCCTTATACACTGCCTTGCTTATTTTAGGTGCCTGTTAGATGTTGTGTTTTTTCGTTGTTTTGTTTTGTTTTATTTGGAATGAACAACTGAAACCTGCATCACTGAGCCTGGTTACAGAGACTCAAAGACCCAACTGACATTGATAGTAACTAACTTTGGTGCAGTGACTATAGTTTACAAGGTGTTTTCACAACAATTTTCTGTGATCCTCATTCTTACTTCTAGCCTGGAAGATACCATTATCATCAGTTCCATTATACTGATGAAGAAGCTGAGTCCAGACTTGTGTTTTCTTGCACACAATGAGCTGTGCCACACTTCTGTGTCTTTATTTTTTCATTTAAAGATTATGTAACTTTTCTAAATGATTCAGGTAACAGGTATTAGGTCCAATACTCAAACTCAGGCTTTGGACTAAAAATCCTAATGTCCTCATTATATCATCATCCAGTGGTGTTTTCCCAAAAAGCTTGCCATGGTTTCTCATCAAATTTCTACCCTCAGTCACAGTGTTAGTGGGATTTCTTCAGTGATATCAT
Organism: Taxidea taxus jeffersonii; assembly: GCA_003697995.1. Lineage (NCBI taxonomy): Eukaryota > Metazoa > Chordata > Mammalia > Carnivora > Mustelidae > Taxidea > Taxidea taxus. The sequence goes on along the minus strand of RCUC01140147.1, from coordinate 132,902 downwards.
ATAACTCAAGTCAGGAACTTAGATAATAAAGGTTTGTTTCTCACAGATGCTAGCTACAAGAGAGCTGTGACTCTGTTCTATGTGTCTTCTTATGCTGGGATCCAGTCTGAGGTGGCTAACCCAGACAAAGGCTCTTAAATCTTCTGTTGGGACTTAGAATGCCCACATCCTTTGGCCAAAGCAAGTCAGATGACCAAATCTAATGTCAGTGGAACAGGGATATATTCCTCCCACAGGTAGGCTCTGCAAGCCACTTGCCAGTGGGAAGGGGAGCCAGATCCTCTAGAGGAAGGCAAGGGAATGATCTGCCACAATCACCTAACATATGACGGACCCTGGGGACACAGAGGTGAGTGGGTCACCTGCCCTTAAGATGCTCATTGATTGGACACCTGGGTGGTACAGTCAGTTTAGTGTCTGACTCTTGGTTTGGGCTCAGGTCATGATCTCAGGGTCATGAGATCCAGCCCTATATTGGGCTCCGTGCTCGGTGCTGAGTCTGCTTGAGATTCTCTTCCTCTCCCCATACCCCTCCCCTTGCTCTAGATAAATAAATAAAATCTTTAAAATAAATAAATAGGGATGCCTGGGTGGCCCAGTAGTTAAGCGCCTGCCTTCGACTCAGGTCATGATTCCAGGGTCCTGGGATCGAGCCCCATGTCGGGTTCCCTATTCCACAGGAAGCCTCCTTTTCCCCCTCCTACTCCACTTGCTTGTGTTCCCTCTCTCTCTCTCTGTCAAATAAATAAATCTTAAGAATAAATAATAAATAAAATATTTTAAAATAAGATGTTCATTGACTAGGGGAATAAAATAGTAGAGAGATAATTTCAACATCCTTTGGGTAGATGGCTTTACCAGTCCTTAGCCTGTGTGCTGTCATTCTTCACTCTTCTCTCTCTCCTGCAAACATGCCCATCCCTTGCCCCAGGTTTGACATTTGCTGGCTGTATTTCCCAGGCTTCTGTCTGGATTTAGCCAAGGAGAGACACTGGCAGGGCCAAAGGGGCACCTGTATATTCCCACTCCTCATTCCTCAAGTAGAGGCTGCTGCTCTTCTCTGGTCATGGTTCCAGCTTCTTTTGGCCATAGTAATGGATTTATTAGTTTGTTTGCGGTTGATGAGCTCTAGTTTCCTCACTGTTCTGTCTGCCCCTTTGTTCTTCTATAAGAACCTGTATAACCAGTTCCCTCTGGTTTAATTGTTAAGAATAATTCCCATTTTCCTGTTGGAATCTGACTGAAACCACTGTGTAAGCTGCCATGAGAGTACAGTGGAGAGGTACATCGTATGTTCTTAGTGGTGGAGGTGGGATAGTGATTCCACAGGTGAATAATGAAGGTGATTGGGAATAAGAGCTGGAGAGTAATAGCATGAGCAATGGCACCAAATAAGAAGGTGTTAAGAGGTACCTGGGTGGCTCAATTGGTTAAGTGACTGACTCGGTTTTGGCTCAGGTCATGATCTCAGGGTCCAGGGATCGAGCCCTGTATTGGGCTCTCTGCTCAGTGGTGAGTCTGCTTCAGAATTCTCTATCTCCCTCTGCCCCTCCCCCAGCTCGCTCTCTCACTAAAACAAACAGATAATCTTTTTTTAAAAAGATTTTATTTATTTATTTGACAGAGAGAGAGAAAGAGATCACAAGTAAGCAGGGAGGCAGGCAGAGGGGGAGGGGGAAGCAGGCTCCCTGCTGAGCAGGGAGCTCAATGAGGGACTCAATCCCGGGACTCCAGGATCATGACTTGAGCTGAAGGCAGTCGCTTAACCAACTGAGCCACCCAGGTGCCCCAAACAGATAATCTTAAAAGAAAAAGTGTCAATGTCTCTAGAGCATGCTGTGAGCTAGGAAGATGAGGTTGGGGAAGTAGATGGAGGTCAAGCCATGCAGGTTCTAGGGTGCTAAGCCAGTGAGGCTGGATGTTGCATTAATTAGACCTCTGTCAGTCCCAGCTATATAAATCCAAGTCAAAATAGCTCAAATTATACAGACAGAAGCATAGCTGAGCAGACTAGAAGAGAAGGTTTCTGTAAATGAGATGATAAATTCAGGGTATTGGATGAATGGTCCACATGAAACCCAGAGTTTCTGAACATGAGAACTCTGGACAGAAAGGAACACAGTGAGTCCCTTGCCAAATCATCAGTGACCAGAGGGTCATGAGTTGAAGATTGATACATGACAGAGATAGGAGGTATCAGAGTGAGACAGAAAAGGAATTTGAACATGAAAGTGGAGGAGAGATGTTCTGGGGCAGCATCAGGATGAGGAGCGATGAGTTCAGTTGGTCATGGGTTTTGAATTAGAATTCGGAGATCAAATGCAGAAGTAGGCAGTGTGGACAAACTCTGTGGGTCTGTGGAAGCTGTCTTTGGACAGGATAGATAAACATGATCTTGGGGGGTGGTAAGGATTATTTCAGACTCAGCTAAGATTGGGCCCTATTAAAGACAGCAGAAATATTGTTCTGAAGCCAATTAGAAGGAGGAAAGGATGGAGGGCTAGTCTGATTAATTGGTTGTCATCTTCCTGACCTCACTAGGCTCTCAGCTCCTGAGAATCCTTACTAATGAACCTGAGGAAAAGGTTACCATCTGGGCCTGCCAATGAAGGGCCTTTCAGAAGTCTGACAGTAATTGGGTGGGTGTGCATTTGGGGTGGTTCTGCTAAGAAAAAGAGACCCATGAGCTGGCTAGGGCCATGATCTGGTTATTTGAATCAGAGTTCCCATACCTTGTGTACCCTTGAGATGACGGTGACAACATCTCCTTGGCATGACATATGAGCTTTCCATGAGTCTGAACAAGACTTACTGCCTCATCACTCATCACTTTGGGCTTTCTGCTCTAAAGATAGCAAACTGCTGTTCTATGCCCCATTATCTGTGCTCATGCTCTTTCCCCTGCCTAGTAGGCTACACATGTATGTGCTCACACATAGACTCACAATCACCTGTCTTTAGCTGATATCTGCTTAGGAATCACCTTCTCCAAGAAGCCTTCCCTGGCTCCCAGGACAGTTAGGTACCTCCTCTCGTGTCCTGCTAATCCCCTCACTTTTCACCATTCCAGCATTTATCACTGCACTGTCATCAGTGTGTCTGTTTCCCACACTAGACTAGGAGCTCCTTGAGGGCAAGAACTCCTGATTCACCTCATGCATGCTGAGCTGAGCTCTCATGACCCGCACTATCCACATCCTCTCAAGCACGCCCTCCATACTCATTCCCACCTCCTTCATCTGTTCATCAACCAACACTCACCAAGCATCTATTCCTCTGGCTAGTGCTGGGGCTCAGATGAATGACATAATTCCTGCTCCGGGAGCTCCTTGTCAAGTGGACTTCTATCCTGCTGGGTAACATGTGCTATAGCAGAGGGAAGCACAGAGGGAAATGAAGGGGCTGTATTTAAGCCAAGTCCTGAAGAATGAGAAGTTAGTGGTGAAGAGTTCTGCTCAATGCTAGCCTTAAAGTCTCCCCTCTCCACCAATTTCTGGAAGCCTCCTCCTGCAGCCTCCTCCCCTGCTGCACTCTCTCTCTCCTGTATTCCAGCACAGCTTCTGGTTTGCTCTACCTGGTTAGTAAATGTTACAGTGTGTTTGGCCACTGTTCCAACTGAGAGGGAGACAAGGGGACATAAGGGGTAGAGCCCTGGCTTATGCCCATCTCCAAGTCTAGGTTTTCCTGTCTGTACATTACAAATACGTTCTGTCTTGCCTTTTATTTTTTTTTAAGATTTTATTTATTTATTTGACAGAGAGAGATCACAAGTAGGCAGAGAGGCAGGCAGAGAGAGAGAGAGGAGGAAGCAGGCTCCCCGCTGAGCAGAGAGCCCGATGCAGGGCTCCATCCCAGGACCTTGGGACCATGACCTGAGCCGAAGGCAGAGGCTTTAACCCACTGAGCCACCCAGGCGCCCCGCTCAGAAGGTTTTAGAATTGTATTTCTGAACTGTTATAGGTTCATTTGTATTTTTTAACTGTTATAGGCTCACCCCATTCTACAGATGAAGAAATAGAGGGTGAGAGAGATTGAACAATTTGCCTGAGGTCACATAGCTAGTAGCTGACAGAGCTACTATTCAAATCCAGGCTATATGACTCCTGGGCCTCTTTCCCACTGCCGACCTATACAACATGACATGTCCTTTCCTTGGTGCCAGTTCCTCAGAAGGGATTTGTGCCCCTGGCCTTGACCTGTGTACTCACCTTCATCCATACTGATAGTTAGAACCTATTTACTTCTTTACCTGCTTGCCCCTTTCTGAGGCAAGCAACACACTTCCTCCGCCTCCCCGAACATTGTCATTTGTGATAAGCCAGTCAAAGAAAAGTCAATTTTTATGATATTCATTAAGGAAGACATACTGGGGGGTGCTGCTCTGAAGCTGACGGGGTTTCTGTGGCCCAGATAACGAACCAGCAGCCACCTCCCTCTTTATCACGTGACCACAGTTAGGGCACACTTTTGCTGCTGGCCTTTCTCAGGTTAGGAAATGGGCCACAGGGAGGCTGTCAACCGGAGGAGGCCTGGGAGGAGCTGGGGGTGCCTTCAAGCTGAGATGGCGGGGGAAGAAGAACCCTGTCTGTACCTGGGGGCTCCAGCCCTCTCTGTGGACAGTGCGCTAATAGGGAGAAGGAGGAAGGAGGAAAGAGGGCTCCTCCTTTGTGGGAAAAGATGATAAAAGAAGAGAAATGGGATGAAGAGGACATGAGAAGAGCAAGGTGAAAGTAGAGAAAAAGCAGCTGTCATTCCAACAGGCACCTCTGGACAGCAGTTAATCCATCGTCTCGTTCAATTCTCCCAATTGCTCTCAGTAGGAAGGTACTGTGGCTCTTCCCACTTGATAGCCGAGGAGCCTGAGACTGAGAGGCTAAGTGATTCAGAGAAATAAAGTGACTTGCCCAGATTCAGACACTGTGGTAGTCAGATTAAAGCAAAGGGGGCCAGGGCGCCTGGACTCAGTCAGTTAAGTGTCTGCCTTTGGCTCAGGTCCCAGGTCATGGTCCCAGGGTCTTGGGATTGGGCCCGGCACCTTGGACTCCCTGCTCAGTGGGGAGACTGCTTCTCCCTCTTCCTCTGCCCCTGCCCCTGTTTCTGCATGTGCTGTCTGTCTCTCTCTAATAAATAAAATCTTAGGGACGCCTGGGTGGCTCAGTGGGTTAAGCCGCTGCCTTCGGCTTGGGTCATGATCCCAGGGTTCCTGGGATCGAGTCCCGCATCGGGCTCTCTGCTCAGCAGGGAGCCTGCTTCTCCCCTCCTCTCTCTGCCTGCTTCTCTGCCTGCTTGTGTGATCTCTGTCAAATAAATAAATAAAATCTTAAAAAAAAAAGGCAAGAGGGGGCCAAAGGGACTTGTAAAGAAGGGAAAGATATGGTTAAGGAAGGAAGGAAGGAAATTGAAAGGAGAAAGAAAAAAAAGAAAGGGAGCAAGGGAAGTGGGAGACAGGACTGTGTATGGACATGGAAGCAGCCAAATCCAGATCTAAACCCAATTTTGGCTAATATAACTATATGACCTTGTGTGAGTTATGGAGACTTGATTTTCTCATTTATAAGTTGAAGATGATTATATTTCCCCACAGGCTGTTGTGAGGATGAAGTAAGATAGTATTTCCCAAGCTCCTGGCATAGTGTCTGACATTTAGTAGGTGCTTAACAAATACAAAGAATCCCAAGGAGAAAGTATGAGGAACATAAGGGAAAAGAAGGAGTGACATGAAAGGGAAGAGAGAAGCTTTTGAGGAGAAAAAAAGATGGGCCTGGAAGGAAAAGAAAGAAGAAGGCGGATGGACGAAAGAGGAGATAGGAGGCTAGGGTAGGAACATGTAGAGAAGGGCTGCCACCAACCTGGCCAGAATTCCGCAGCTGGTAGGCAGCCATGTTGTCTGAATCAAGAGGGTCTTTCTTATTTCCCCCAGGACAGCCAAGTTCTGTTCATTGTCCCAGAAAGTGTTCAGGATCGTAAGGAACAAAACAGACAAGAATATCTCATGCTTCGGGCTTGTGTAGACAGGAAGAGATACAGGGGAATTCCAGGGGGGATCTGGGGAGGAGGAACCTCATGGAGTGGAGATACGCCAGTGAGTTTGGGATGGAAAGGGCAAATGAAACTTTGCTTCTTCAGTGTGGATCTTGGGGCGCCTTCCAGATCCTAGACTAGAGCTTGCCCGGTTGAGATGAGTGGAAGGCAGGGGAAAGAGGAGGAAAAGCCTTGGTCAAAAAGGTCAAAGCCCAGACTTTGTCAAACACTGGTTCCTCTGTTTATCTTGGGCAAGTCGGCTTGTTTCTCTAAGCCACAGTGTCTGCATTAGTGAAATGGAGAGGGTCTGCAGAGGAGACAAGAGGATCAGATGAAGTAATGGATGTGAGAAACACACTGAGAGAATGTGAAGTGCTGTGTACACATATTGAAATATTCACTCTTTCAGAAAACACCTAATGACACCCACTCTGTGTCAGGCACAGCACTATACACTTTACCTGCATTATCTTGTTTAATGAGGTAGGTAAAATTATCCCCATTTATAAACCAGGGAGTTGATTCATAAAGAGAATTAGGTGACTTGCTGGGGGTAACACAGCTGGCCAATGGTAGAACCAGGATCTAGCTGACTCTACAGCCAGTGTAGGTAATCCTTGCCCTGTACCACCTCTTTATTTATTTGTTACTTATTTTTAAATTTTATTTTAATTTTGTTAAAGGTTTTATTTATATATTTGAGAGAAAGAGTGAGTGAAAGGGAGAGAGCATGAGCGGGGGAGGGGCAGAAGGAAAGGGAGAAGCAGACTCCCCACTGAGCAGGGAGCCCGATGTAGAGCTCAATTCCAGGACCCCAGGACCATGACCTCAGTTGAAGGCAGATGCTTCCCTGACTGAGCCACCCTGGGCACCCCTGCACCATCTCTTTAAAGCAGAATCCTCTGCCATGGAATTAGGCCTCCTTGCTTCACTGCTTTGCACCAGCTATATTGGTTTTCTGGCCAGGGGGCATAAAAAGGAAGGGAAAAATCCTTATTGTTATCTCTCTTCTCTCCTTAGGGTTTGACTTCTTCGAAGCCAGCGCCAAGGAGAACATCAGTGTGAGGCAGGCCTTTGAGCGCCTGGTAGATGCCATTTGTGACAAGATGTCTGATTCGCTGGACACAGACCCCTCCGTGTTGGGCACCTCCAAGAACACCCGTCTCTCAGACACCCCACCGCTGCTGCAGCAGAACTGCTCATGTTAGGCAAGGCCCACCCTCCTGAACTGCCCTTCTTGTGACCCCACACCCACTCTGCTTCCCCTATTATACTCGGTCCACCCCCAGCCCCACGCAGGCTGAGTTGCTGCTGTCCTTTGCCTGCAGCAGAGGTGGAAACATGCCCCTTGAGTTCTCTGTATATAGTCCCACTAATAGACACCCGGTCCTAGACTAAGAGCCAGGCACAGCATGGGTAGAGATTGACTTTACAAAGGAAGACTCCATCTTACAAAGGGGATTCATTTCAGGGACTTGGAAAGCGAGTCTCTTTTCTGCCTTTAAAATAAGATTTCCTCCATTTACCAGAATTTGACACAGCATACTTTGCAGGGCCCACCTGCACAGCTAATCCTATTAAAGAAAACGTCCTCATACACAACATGCTTGTTTCCTGTCAGGCTCCCTGTGGGGCTTCCTTTCACTGCAAGCCAAGCTTTGACTCTCAAAGCCCTATGCCTGTTACCACGGATGCCCACAGGGCCCTGGGCAGTTGCTGTGGTGACAGGCCAGAGCTAATCTCCAGAGAGCTCAGACTCTCTAATGATGCTGAAGGAGCAAAGGCTGAGTCAGAAATATACTTAAAAGAAAAGATTATTCCCTGCAAAATGTCAAAGGTTCCTGCTATATAAAAGAGCAGGAGGGTGAGCTCAAGAATGATAGAAAGAAAAGAAAAACACAGGCAAGATGAAGGAACAGGTCATGATTTTCTGATTTTGCTGCTTTCCAGCTAGTTCTTAGCTGTGGGAACTCCATGAAATCGGTCTTTGTTTTTTAGACTCCCAGAATTTGAAATATTTAGAGTTACCTACTCTACTAGTCAGTTTCAATCTTCATATCTCTGGTAAGTGGTTGCTGGGCCTCACAACCAAATCTCTTCTTCTTTTTCTTTCTTTCTTTTTTTTTTTTTTTAAGAATGTTATTTATTTATTTATTTAGAGAGAACGAGCAGGAGGAGCTGATGGAGAGAGAGAGACACCCTCCAGCAGACTCCCTGCTGAGCCCAGGGCCCCACTTGGGACTATATCCCACAATCCTGAGATTATGACCTGAGCCAGAATCAAGAGACAATTGCTTAACTGACTGAGCCACCCCAGGCACCCCGCCAAATCTCTTTCTTCTAAAACACACCTTCTAGGCAGGGCTGGGAGCTCATTGTCTATACCGCCCTTGGGCAGCTCTCATAATCAGAAAGTTTTCCTTGCTTTAAGCTGAAATCTGTCCCCTGGAAACTCTTCTTCCTCTCCTCTCCCCATTTATCCCAGCTCTGCTGTCAGAGACGTCACAGTCCATGCTCCTTCAGCCCCTGTCACCCTCAGATGATTTGAGAAAGAAACCATGACCTCTGCCTTCCCTGAATCAAGTAGTTCTGCCATTCTTCATAATGTCTTCCTACCATCCTGCCCTTTCTTCCAACCCATCTTTCAGTCGCTCCTGAGTAGTTTGACTGGGAAATGTGATTCTAAGTAGGATAAATCTTAGGGGGCATGACCCTAACAAAATTGGGAAAGCTGAACTCAGAGGTCCCAATCCCAAACTCATTCTCCTGGGAGTGAAATCTTAGTTTCTACTGAAGAGTGGATATGAAACCATTCTTAGTGTAAAGTGCTAAACTAAACACCTGAAGGGAAAAACTAAACCAAAATCAAAACCACAAAAACCCTCTGACACCAGAAATAAACTGAATGGATTCCAGTTTGTCTAGACATGGAAGATGTTTGGTTTTTAGCTGAAATAATGACATGGAACTAGCAGTGATTCCTGAAAATCTTTCCTTCCAGGCCTGACCCAAATCCCCATCTTCCCCCCTGCATTAACACACCACCTCAGAAGTTGGCGGGGGAATGTGGAGAGTCTCTTCCAAGTTTTCTCTCCATTTCAAATGCCTCTCATTATCCTAGGAAAGTGCATTGACTCACATAGTTCCAGTGACTACCTAAAAGGACCCTCCAGAGTCAGCCCTATGGAGATGTTGCTTTCTGATGGAATGCACTGGATAGAGCTTTGGACGTTGGAATCAGGAATCCTGGACTCTGCCCTTAAATCAAGTGTGACTCTGGATCAGTCACTCCCATCTCTGAGTCTTGATTTCCTGCCTACAAAATGAGGGGGCTATTTGGGTAATCTTTAAGTTCCCTTCTAGTGCTAATAACTCTCTGACTTTCTTTTTCACCTTCATCATTTCAGTTGATCTGCAGAATAAACCTAAGAGTTGAGGATTATCCCCCCAGTGTCATTGTAGCTAACACTGATGTCATGCTTACTGTGTACTAGGCATTGTTCCAAGCACTTTACATGTATTAACTTACTTAACATCTCAACATCTTTGTGAAGGAGGCACTATAATCAATCTCATTTAAAGATGAGGGAACTGGGGTGCCTGGGTGGCTCAGTGGGTTAAAGCCTCTGCCTTCGGCTCAGGTCATGATCCCAGAGTCCTGGGATCGAGCCCCATTGGGGCTCTCTGCTCAGTGGGGAGCCTGCTTCCTCCTCTCTCTCTGCCTGCCTCTCTGCCTACTTGTGATCTCTGTCTGCCAAATAAATAAATAAAAATAAAAATAAATGTTTTAAAGATGAGGAAACCAAGGTATAAAAAGATTCTCTAGCTTGCTTAAGGTCACATAATGAGTACACAATAGAACAGGGGTTCCAATCCAGGCAGTAGGCTCCAAGGTTGATGCTCTTACTACATTCTGTACTACATTTTTCATGAATAAACTGTGACCTGAAAAGGTGAAGAGCATTGCCAAGAAGGTACAGCTGGCGAGTATTAGAGCCGTGTTAGGATTCGATCCCAAGGCCATCAGATTCTAAGTCCCCTGGAGAAAAGACTTAACATCTCTTTGTTAACAAATCTCTCAACTATTCAGACTAATCCGAGGTGATGGATGTCTAATGCATCTGGAAAGGAGTCGGTCTCTGAGGCAACCAGGTCCCAAGAGACGGAGCAAAAATTGTCCAGTGTTTCTCAAGTTCAAGTCCCTGTATGAGCCTTTGTCAGGCAGTTCTTACCTAGCCCTCAAGCAGTGCTTTAAGCAGCCACCTGCTGCAGCAAGGGGGGCATTTTGCAGGAGTGACTTGGTGTTCTACTTGGACCATGGAAGGATGTGATCCCTTTACAGGCAGTGGTTCTAGATGTGCTTTTTACACTGTCAAGCCAATACAGGTCAGGCATAATTAAAATTTTCCTGGGCAGTAATACCCATCCACTCTAGTCCTTGGATTTCAGACTGAGCTCCTAGTGACCCTTGGATATTTTTAGGACGTATATCCAATAATCTTTTGTTTCATATTGGATATCCAGGCAAAGACTGAAATTTTTACTTAGAAATTGTTAAATTCTTTATAACTCAGGAGCTAGCATAAGAGAGCAATTTTCTTCACAACAGATAGAATCAAGAGTCAAATGTAATTGTGGCAAACTCTTCTGCTGGGCAGCAGACAAGCAGAGCTGCTTGCTAGATGGCTGTTCCCCATCCCTGCTCTGTGACCTTGTTTCTGCTGCGTGGAAGGCAGGAGCTTCCAGCTGATTACAGTGCAGTGTTCATCAGTCACGGTAATAGTGCAATTAGCCACCAAGGTTCAAGCTGCAGAGTATGTTAGCAGCAACTTATCCCGGTTTTCCTTTTGCTTAACTATCCAAATAAAGAATTAAAAATAAAAACAAAAATTCTTGACCTCAAAAGAGGCAAAAGTAGGCCAAATTTGCAATATGGTATTGTAGCTTTTTACAGAACCTGTTTTAAATGTGTGTGTATTGGTAAATGCAAAGTGATTTGTGACTTACTCTTGTCTCCTCAGTCTGTAGCATTAATTAACTTCTAGGAGCAGCAATGGGATAGAATGGCCACAGACTTGTCAAATATTAGATCAGGAAGGGAGCTTAGAGAAAATCCTGTCCAGGCTCCTCATTTTACAAAGAGGAAGGTTGAGGTCCAGGGAGGAAAAGGAAATTTCTTAGGGCCACTCTGAAAGTATATTAGTGATGGAGTCAGGACTTGGTCTTGGATTGCCTCTCTGTAGAAATTTATCATGTCTACAGAAATGTATCTGCTGTGGGCCTGGTACTGTTAAACACTAGATAAGTATATTTGAAAACAAGCTATCCCTGCCTGCAGGTTACCTATAGTCTAATGGAGGTGCTATTTCTAAAACATTATCCTAATTTGGAAGTCAAGGAAACATAGCCTTGGAAAAGTCAGCATATTCAAGTCACTCAGTAATATCATTTAAATTCACTTCTGACTTACGCTCATTCCATTTCTTTATTCGGATTTCTCTCAGATGAAGGGTATATGGAGTGGTGGTAATGACAGGCTCCAGTGTCCCAGCTGATATTGGTTAATTAATTCTGAGAGTCCTTGGTCTCACAAATACTTTGTGACTGCAGCCTTGTAATGTCCAGAGAACGGTAGGAATATCCTCCAGACTTGACTTTCCCGTTCACATTACCTGCTCCTGCTCCAAAGCTCTTTGCTTGGGTATCGAGGTTCCTAGAGTGTCTTGAGGAATGTTTGTTTGAGTTTGTTTGCTGAGAGTTCGGGGTAAGGAGAAGGAACTACAGTAACCAGTGTCCTGGGATCTCATTGATTTCAGATTCTGCATCTCTACTAAGTTATTCCTGATGACCTGCCGCAGCGGGAGGATCAGCCCATGCCTGGGATTGCATGCAAGAGAAGACAGGCCCATGAGATACAAATACTGTTAAGTGATGTTTTTGAAGGCCTTCATCCATTATATAAAGTAGGCAAAACTCAAATTTATGCATTCAGATTTACTCATTCAATAAATAAATGTATGTGTCAGGATATAATCAATGGCAAACTGAATACAAACCTTGCCTTCATGAAGCTTAGAGTCTAGTAGCTTGTGGTTTAGTCTAGACATTGTAAAATACTCACCCAAATATAATTTAAAAGTGCTCTGAAGAAAAGGTACATCATTCCAAGAGAATACAACTGGGAAAATGGAATCATTTGTGGAGTTGTTTCAGGAGGCCTAGAAAGTCTTCACTGCCCCCAAGTACCTCTGCTATCCACTGGCCATTGCTTTATATTCTTCAAGCTTTCATACTTTAGTTCAAACCTTTGATGACTAGTCAAACACAAATCCTCCAAAAAGAGTAAGAGTGAGAGAAACAGTATTTGTACCTGTGAAATATGTTTAGACTGCATGGTTCAGAGTTAATTATTGTCTTCTGAGGGACATAACAAAATGTAGTGATTTGAAACAACAAACATTTGTTATTTCCCATGATTCTGGGGGTTGGCTGGGTGATTCTTCTTCTGGTCTAAAATGATGTCATTCACATGCCTGGAGTCCCAACTGAAATGACTAGGGTGGTTGAGGTGCCTCTCCATGTGTTCTCATCTTCCGGAAGGCTGCCCAGACTTGCTCACTTGGTGGTAGAAATTTTTCCAGCAGCAAGAGAGGGCAAGCTCCAAATCAGAAGTACTTCTCAAGACTCTGTATTGTGTTTGGTAATGTCCCACTGACTAATGCAAGTCACATACAAGGGGTGGAGAAATAGATGCCATCTCTTGATGCGAGGACCTATAAAATATTGTGGCCATTTTTCCAGCCCACCAAAGGAAGAAACACTAAGTTGTCTGAAACCAAGTCTAACAAATTTCCTTGGGTCTTAAAACCTGGTATCCCCAAAGAGAAATGTCAGAATGGTTTGTAGCAGGGCAATATCACCATTTGTTTAGTTCTCCAAAGGGTCTACTTTGGAGGAATGAAGACACATCTGTATGGTGTTTTGATGCATGTTTCACCATTCATTTGGTTACTTCTTAGCTACTCCCTGAGGGATGAATCTGGCTTCTCATTCTATGGAATTAACTGTAATAATGATTGTGATTCCCACCTGAAATTCCTGGCTGGAGGCCCAGCAGAAGGATTGAATGTATGCAGAAAAGATGGCTCAAAGGATAGTTGAGGGGCATCTGGCTGGTTCAGTCGGTAGAGCATGAGACTCTTGATCTCAGGGTTGTAAGTTTGAACCCCATGTTGGATGTAGAGATTACTTAAAAATAAAGTCTTTTTAAAAAAAAAGAACAGTTGGTCCCTCTGCTCTAACTATACTGTCTTCCTTGGAGAACTTGTCTGGTCCTGTGGCCTTAGATACCAAGTCTTTGGTAATGACATGTATACACAGGGTCCAGTAGACATCTCCATGTCTCAAACTTAACATGTCCACATTGGAACTCTTAATTCTTAATTCCTTCTTTTTCTTTCTCTTCTTTTCCTTTCTTTCCTTTTCATTTCCTTCCTTCCTTCCTTCCTCTCTCCCTCTCTCTCTTTCTTTCTTTTTTTCTTCCCTTCTTTCTTTCTTTATTTCTTCTCCCTTCCTCTCTCTCTCTCTCTTTCTTTCTTTTCCTTCCTTCCTTCCTTCCTTCTACATCTAGCACAAGTCCTGTGAGTCTGCTTTTAAAATATATTTCAAATCTGCCTACTTTTTTCCACTTCCATTGCCATGATCTTGGTCCAAGCCATTTGTTTCTCCCCTAGAGAGCTACCATAGAGTTCATAACCAGTCTCCCTAATCCCCACATGTGTTCCCACAGTCCATCCTCTACACAGCACAGATCATTTAAAAATATAAATGCTGGGGTTTACTTCAATGCCACACATGAAGAGAATCCAGAGACTTTAATTATTATTAATCATTAATTCAATTATTATTAATAATGGTTATTTTATCAATTCTCTTTCTGGCCCTGAATCTGCCCCTAACTTACTATAGGACCCCTGGTAAATAATTTCTTGTAATAGCTAGCTATGACTTCTCCCCAGAATTCCTTCTGGAAATAGTAATCTCTTCTTCTGTAGCACTACTACTCCTTCATCCAAGCCAGGTGATTCTAGTAAAGACTGTCAGTAAAGTGGGCATATGATCAAGCAAGGCCAATCAGAATTCTTCCTTAGGGTTTGAAAAGAAGAAATTGGAGCTATTTTCTTCCCTTTTGAGTGGCAGATATTATGAAGATGCGTTCTCTAAAATTGTGATGACCTATCCTCAACCTATGTATAGAGTAGGAAAAAACAAGGCCATCATGCAGACAGAGGCATAGGTATAAGATAAGAAAGTGTGTCCTGTGGCTTTCTCAGCTCTGATTCTGGCTTCTTGAGGTTTGGCAGATCACCTCTTCCTTTGATTCTCTTAAACACCTCAGTGTTTCCAACAAAGTCCCCATTTAGTTTTGCTCATTGGAGTTAGGTTCTTAACACTTAATGACCAAAAACATATTGTCCCCCTTTGCTCCTCAGTTTTCTCCTTTATATATCCATTTAGCTCCAAAGTACAGTAATTCTAATTTTTAAACACTGAGTCTTTCAGAAATATTCCATTCCTGTGGACTTTCTGATGAAGATTTTTGTATAATCTGGAACAAAACCTTTCTTCACCATTTTCTCTTCATGAGCCTGAATAGAGGAGGAAGAGGGATTTCTCAAGGGGAAAACTAGTTCTCCACAAACACTGATGATAGCACAGAGAAAGGTTCCTGTGGTTAGGTTACTAGTCCACATGCAGACTAGCCTCTCAGGGACCCAGAAGCTAGACGAAACAGCTAACACCTCTGCTGCTTTTCCTCCACATCTCTTCCTATGTCTACCAACTCAGTGACACATCTTGACAGAATACCATGGACTGTGCTGAGTTGTGTGACATCTGTTTTGCCTGCTTCTCTTCTATCATTTTGAAGTGGCCAAACAGCAGATACCCAAATAGGAAGTCTCTGGGAGACTTGAATAAGAGTTCTCTTTGTTGGTACAAAATCATGTCATAGAAAGGCTAATGTCTGGCAAAGTAAATCAGCAAGTCCCTGAGGGATGTGATTAGGATTCCCAGCTCCCTTCAGATTCTGATGCATCTCTTCCTAAGTTTTACCAATGGACTGGGAAAAGCTAACAGACTGTGCAACCTTGATTAAGTCACTCCCTATTTCTGGGCTTCAGGAGTTTAGACCAGTTAATTTCTGCAGGCCCTCTTGGAGCTAATGTGCTGTGATTTTAGACCCATTTTCTGTCAGAGCTGCAAGTGGCAAACAGGATTTTGGCAGGAATCCTTTCATTATGAAAGCCTTCTTTCTTCTTGGGTAGGATGAAAACAGTCAAGGCTGTGTGGACCCCTGCCCTCATCACCCAGCAAGGCTTGTGGCCTTGATTTCCCAGGCTTCCAGAAAGCATCTTAGTAATTAAGTGCATCCGATGGTCCACATCTGCTTGTACTAGGCCCGAGGTTCCTAAAGGTAAATAAGAGGGGAGAGGAACAAGAATTTCTGATGATGCTTGTTGAGAACAGAGTACAGACAGACATATGGATTGAGAAGCGACACCAGGCATCCATGTTTAAGAGCCAGAAATATATTCCAATTCAAGGGGGGAATTAATTTACCAAGCACTAAACATGTTCCAGGCTGAGCTGGGTAAGATCTTTCTTTTTCTTATTTATTTATTTATTTGACAGAGAGAGAGAGAGCAAGAGAGGGAACAGAAGCAGGGGAAGTGGGAGAGGGAGAAGCAGGCTTCCTGCTGAGCAGGGAGCCCAATATGGGGCTCAGTCCCAGGATCCTGGGATCATGACCTGAGCCAAAGGCAGATGCTTAATGACTGAGCCACCCAGGCTCCCCTGGGTAAGATCTTTCTGAGGACAGTTGCTGTCATACAACTGGAAGCCTGGAAACTAAAGGCTGAGAGATTTGTGCTGATCTGTCTTCCAGTCCCTTCAAACATTAAATTACAGGATGAGGACTGAGACAGTAGTATGGTGGAGTGGTTAAGAGCATAAGGTTTGTAGTCCAAGAGATCTGGGTTCAATCCTTGGATCTTCATTACTAAGTAGTTGTGTGACATTGAGATCATTACTCTTGGAGCTTCAATTACTTTATATATAAATGGTATAATAATCTGCCTCAAGAGGTTGTTGAGAGGATTAAATTTGGGAATGAGTGTAAAGCCCGTAGTGCAGTGCCTGACACCCACAGTAGTTGCTGAATGTAGTGTTGATGATTGTACTACACAAGGTCATTCTAGTTAAGCAGAGCATCCTGGAGCCTTTGTCAAAAGATGCCCCACTGATGGGTACCTGTTTGGCTCAGTCGGTAAAGCATGTGACTCTCGAGCTTGGGGCATGAGTTTGAGCCCCACATTAAGGGTAGAGTTTACTTTTTAAAAATATGCTCCCCAGTGCTGAGAAAACCAGGATTCCAAAAAACCTGGGTTTGAGTCCTGTGATATACTGTGTAAACTTGGACAAACATATTTCATCTATAAAATGAGATTAATCATCTTGCCTACTTTGCAAAATAGTTGTGAGAGTCAAAGTGCATTTTAGAAACTGTGAAGTATTATGGACATATAAGATGGAGCCAGTGTGAGGGGCTGGGAGTAGGCAGCATTCATCCCAGAATGAAACTGGGCATACCCCTCCTGGAGCCATTTCCAAGGGTCCTGTCCACCTCTACCAACTTTCCCTCCCCTGTCCCCCATTTTGGCCCCAGGAACCTAACCTCATGCCAACATGCCTTATACCCAGAAATCTGGTTGTCTAAAGAGAAACTTCCAGAGGCAAAGATCTGCCAAAGAGAATCAGCCAGTGCATGCTGAACAGAGCAGTGAGCTGTGGTTGGGGTTAGGGCCCAGGAGGGGCAGACAGTAGAGACCATTGTACTATGATTAGTATATTATAACAAAAATCATCAACTGTATGTTCGGCACTTTACAGTTCTCAAAGTACTTCCTCAGTGAAGCTTCAGTGGTCTTTGACACAACCCTGTGATGTGGGTTTTATTACTCCCAGTACTCAGATAAGGAAAACTGAGGCCTGCATCAGTGAAGCAACCTGCTCGAGACTACATAACAAAGGCAGCAAATGGCTTGGTTGGTCAGAGAACAAGGTAGGATCTGCCCCCAAGGAGTGAGCAGTCCTGATCCTGAACCCAGCCTATTTGGGGGGATTGGTGGGTAGCCGAAGAGAAAACCTAGGCATCAGTTATGTGTACATTTGGCTTCCTCTCTGCTTGTGGGGAAGAAGGAAGGAGAGGAACACACACTCTCCTCTCCTCACCACCCCCACACCCTTAATGCAGTTAAACTTAGGATAGAGGCTTTCCTCATATCATGGGGCCAGAGGCTGATGGTCTCGGCAGTTACACAGAGAAATGTCACCTTACTCAATTTGCACACCACCTTCAACTCCCCCGGTTGCTCTTTCTAATTTATTCAACCAGGGACTGGGCTGGTCTCATGCCAGCCTAGGAGATGTGCCATAATAGGAGAGCACAGTTCCCCAGGAGGAGCAATTAGCAAAAATTGGAGTTCTCCCTCTATGGGACTAAGCAGAAAAAGGAATAATAACGCTCATATCTCTCCCCATAAGATTCTAGCTAAGCAGATGTTTTCAGGCTTTTAAAAAATTATTATTCCTGTGTTCTGTATACTGACAGCTATTCTCAGTGATATATGAAATGTTAAGTGGTATTGTGAGTTTCTACAAATGCAAAGATACACACACACACACACACACACACACATACGTATACACAGTAACAAAAGGGAAGATCCCATTTACAAATATCTGCAGTGTGCCCCTGTTCTTTGTTGATATGTTTTATTGATACAAACTGGCTTATTTTAATGTATCTCCTATCCTTATATAACGGCAATGATGGTATGTGCATTAAAGTTCATCTGAACTATACATCGTTTGTGGAATGACTCTTCCCTGGGCTCGTGCTATGAACTTTGAGGGTAGCCTTCTGAGATCTTAGAAAGAAACTGGAAAAACGGGTCTAGCACTAATGCAATGGAAGCCACCGTACAAGGCAGTATTCAAGTTCATGATGGACAAGGCAAGTTCATGATGGACTCAGGATAGGGAAAAATCGGGATGGGTATAACTGTTGGGAAGGCTTCAGGGAAAGACTGTCACTGCA
The DNA here is from genome assembly GCA_003697995.1 of Taxidea taxus jeffersonii. Lineage (NCBI taxonomy): Eukaryota > Metazoa > Chordata > Mammalia > Carnivora > Mustelidae > Taxidea > Taxidea taxus. The sequence continues at coordinate 114,721 of RCUC01140147.1, read as the reverse complement.
AGAGATCAGGGACAGCCAGTCAGTTTGCACTTCTGGGGACCCCGTGGCTCCTGGCTGTACATGGGCTGTTGTAGAGAATGCAGAGAATCCCAAGAAGCAGTGTGTACCCCAAAAAAGGGTTAAGCTCTGCTGCTAGACAGCAGGGGAAGCAAGGCTGCCAAGCTGGAGAGAAAGTGGTGAGCCCACCAGAAAATGAAATAAAATGCAGACAGAATTGACAGCTCTGGAAAGCAGCCCAACCCACTCCCCACCTGCCAACGCCCCCAAACTATAGCAAGTCTAAGAAGACAGCATATTCAGTCCAGTTCTTCACCCATTCCCTCTGCAGTATGGTAGGGAACCGTTTCCCTTTCTTTCGCCTGGTTAACTCCTCCTCATCTGTCAAGACTCAGGCGTGGAGATCCTGAAGGGCCAGAACGGATGAAGAGCTGTGGAAATGCAGAGTAGGGGTGTCAGAAAGGTCAGATTTGGCATCCAGTCAAGATTCTTTTGATTATAAGTGACATATCCCCACTTTAAATAATCACAAGAAAAGAAAGAGGTCATGGTGGGAGGGAAATTTGTTAGCTCCTGTTACTGTAAAATCCTGTGGTATATCTAGCTTCAGGCCCATCTGGAACTAGGTGATCAAATTGTATTATCAAGATTCTCTGGGTTGGCTTCATTCTAAATCCACTCCAGGCTTACCCTACCAATATAGCCCTCTAGACAGTCTTTGCTTTAATAGTATTGGCAAAAGTCCTGGGTCACGTACCTATTCTAGGGTTAATGATGCCAGGAGGTGAGGTGTTCTGGTTGGCTAAGCCTAGATCTTGTCCAGCTCCATTTCTGAAGTTGGAGGCTGGGGTCAGTACTACTCAAACCAGATGAATTGAAAGTGGGAGAGGAGGGGTTGCTTGAAAAGAAAATTAGGGCACTTTTTCCCAAAGAGAAAAGAATGGATGCTGGCTAGGCAAAAATATCAGCTATTCACAGGAAATAGAGAATCAGATCATTGCATAAAGGACATTTTTTAAAAATATTTTTTATTTATTTGACAGAGATCATAAGTAGGCAGAGAGGCAGGCAGAGAGAGAAAGGGAAAGCAGGCTCCCTGCTGAGCAGAGAGCCCAATTTGGGGCTCGATCCCAGGACCCTGGGACCATGACCTGAGCTGAAGGCAGAGGCTTTAGCCCACTGAGCCACCCAGGCACCCCTGCATAAAGGACATTTTAAAACTGGACAGAAGAGAACAAAAATGGGTTCTTCCCTTAGGGTATGGGAGTGAAAGGAATAAAGTGGGCAGGGATAGAGCCATAGAGCTCAGGCGGTCAGCTGAGCTCAGGGCAGTCAGGGTCTAATATGACTTGATAAAAAAAAGTGAAATACAGCCTTGGCTCTAAGTGCAGAACCTTGTATCCTAGTGTGGAGTTACCTCCACAAGGAGGAAGGATTCCCTTGTGTAATTCACACAAAACGGCCATCTGCTCACCAGAGCCATGAGTAGAAGGCCAGCATCCATCCAGAGGTGCCACCTATCTCCAGTTTGCTAAAGGTGCTCCCATGAGTTGAATCATGTCCTCCAAAAGTTACATGTAAGTTCTTATCCCTGGTACTTCTGAATGTGACTTTATTTGGAAAGAGTCTTGGCAGTTGTAATCCAGTTAATATGGGGCTATTTTGAATTGGGATAGGCACTAAGATCAACAATGGTGGCTTTATAAGAGAAAGGAGATGGAAAATGGACACAGAGACACAGGAGACATAAGGAGGAAGGCTATGTGATGATACAGGTAGAGACTGGAAGGATGCAGCTGCATACCAAGGAAGGCAAACGATTTCTGGCTACCGCTAGAAGCTAAGAGACAGGCACAAGAAGGGTTCTGCCTCAAAGCCTTCAGAAGAAACCAACTCTCCCAACACCTTGGTTTTGGACTCCCAGCTTCCAGATGTGTGAGAGAATGAATTTCTATTGTTTTAAGCCCCCCAGTTTGTGGTACTGTGGCACAGCATCCTTTGGAAACCAATACAGGTGCTACATGAGCTAGTAGCAATCCTGAAACTAAGGCTCTCCTCTATCCCTGTGTCCTGGTGAAAGAGATAGACAACCCAGGTACTTAGGAGATCCCAACAGAAAATCTGTGCCTGCTTGTGGGTCCTTCTGCCTAAGAGTCTCCTGGAGGTGCCCATTACCTTCACCGTCACACAGAGAATAAACACTATTTTCAAATGGTAGTGGTTCATCAAGTGAGGGCTGTTAATAAAATGAGGGCAACCTCTCCTGGGATTGAGCCCCTGCATCGGGCTCTCTGCTCAGTGGAGAGCCTGCTTCCCTTTTCTCTCTGCCTGCTTCTCTGCCTACTTCTGTCAAATAAATAAATAAACTCTTTAAAAAATAAATAAAACCTTTGTTACAAACCTCTCATTTACATAACATACCAACCTCATAGGGTTATTATGAGGATTGAAGGTGTTAATGTAAGAGCTTAGATTGGTACACCTGGGACATAAGTGATAGTCAATACTGGCTGGCATTTATATTGTTCCAGGGCAATGGAAAATGTTCCAAGCGAATGGGAAGAGATAGGGGCAGTGGACTGACTAAAAAATCAAGACAGTATTGAAGGAGAATAGTAGTTGGGGTCTGCGAGGCATGAAATTTGCATCTAATTTGTCCTCCTGTGGGCAGGCTTGTGCCTGGGGAAAGGGCTGTGAGGAATAGTTAATAAAGTAGTAAGGAACAAGGTAATTCTTGGTTGAGGGTAGCCCTGGGATGGGGTGTCATCTTCCTTCACATCCTGAAGACGTTCTGAAGCTTGGTCAGGGAATCACTCTAGTGGGCACAGGTACTGATGCTGGAGACCCAGGTCCCATATCAGACCCAGTATCCCACATGGAATACACCCAAAGCAACCCCCTCTATGGTGTAACAGAAGCAGAGGAAAGGACCTGTCTCAACTGGCCCTGTTTCAGATACCTCTGGCTTTGGTACCTTCATCCGTGCTTTATGGAACACTACTAGGGCATTCTCTAAGAGATAAACATGTTCTGGGGCCGAGCCACTTTCTCTTTGCCACCACTAAAGAGTGAACTGGAGGTCAGGGAAGAGGGTTTTATTTCTGTCTCAATCCCCTGATTTCCACAGATGCCAACACATTAAGGGTGTCCAATGGCCATTTGTTGAAAGAAGGGAATTGAATGCTCGTTCTGAACAGATGGGATGATTTCTGGACAAGGCAGTTGTTGATACCTTAGATTTTTAGCTGAAGGGTGATGGTGGTGCTGGTGTTGAGAACATGCAGGAATCACAGTTAAGCTAGTTCTGGAGGGGGCCATGAAGGAAATGGTTTGTTTGGGTGGTCACAAGTTTAAAGCCCTTCATGGCCAAAGGCCTTATTTAAATCCTTTTGTAATGCTTCTACAGTCTGCTTAAGCTGGAAAACCCCCTTTTTTTCCATTTTTCTTCAAAGATGAGTTGGCTGTGATGCCCAGAGTCCACTATCAGGCACCTATGGGGAGCTGTCTTTCCAAACATTTGCAAGAGCTGCCTGGATCATAGTTGTGCTTATTGAAAGGGAAGCTTCTATGCCTGACTTAATGATGTCCTCCTGCCTGTCATGGTGTATAGGATACCTGTGAATCAACGGGTAATTGTTTAAATTAAATACTTGGGTTGTCTATGCATGACTCAATTAACTGACTTTAAAAGAACAACTCTAGGGGCACCTGGGTGGCTCAGTGGTTTATGGCCTCTGCCTTCAGCTCAGGTCACGATCCCAAGGTCCTGGGATCGAGCCCCACATCGGGCTTTCTGCTCAGCAGGGAGCCTGCTTCCCCCTCTCTCTGTCTCTGCCTGCCTCTCTGCCTGCCTCTCTGCCTACTTGTGATCTCTCTCTCTGTCAAATGAATAAATAAAATATTTTTTAAAAATCTCAAAAAAAAAGAACAACTCTAAAAATAAGAGTAGTTATTTTTCAACATATATATGTAAATATATAAAAAACATTATATATATTATATATGACATTTATATATACACATATATATCTTCACATAAGCAGATTTCTTTACATATATTGAAAATATGATTCTAGAAATACTTCTGCTCCACATACTTGCTCATCGTGGCAGATTAGATTTGCATAAATATTCCTTAGCTACTAGGATCAGGATCACCCCTCTACTTTCATCTGTTCCCCTTTGCAAGGGGTGCCACTTTTCAGGTAACCACAATCTCCATGTTGTCTTTGATTCTGTTCTGTCTTACTCCAGTATTAAAGTGACCACACTCCAGATCTTGACAGACACTAGTAAATAATTCTCCCATTGAGATGATCTGAGAGGTAGGCTTAATATATAATCTCTCCAGAGGAACTAACATCAAATAAGCCTTTAGGAACTGAAGTCCCTAAGAGTGGACTCTCAGGCAGTGTGACAGGTTAGCAAAATATACAGAGAATCCAGGAAAAAACTAATACATATATTGGAACAAGGTTTTTTTGGTCACAGAAAGCGTTTGCAGCCAGTTGGGGGGGAAATGGACTATTCAATAATTGGTTATCTATATGGAAATAATTAAATCTGACCCCTACCTTACACCATACACAAATATCAGTTCTCGGTAGATTTAAGACTTAACTGTGAAAGACTTAAAGCTTATAATATAATGCAAAGTAATGGACCTTTTAGAAGACAAAATAAGAAAAATCTTTATGATCTCAGCATAGCGAAGGATATTTTAAAGGGGAACCAAAAGTGCAAACCATGAAGGGAAAAAAGTATAAATTAGATTATGTTAAAATTAACAACTCCTGTGCCCCAAAAGATGCAGTATTATGAATGAAAAAAACAAGGCATTAGGGGGGAGATGGTATTTATAACACATATAACTGACAAATGAGCAAAAGAAAAAAATAATCATATATATGGCCAATAAGCATCTAACTTTGTAGAAACAAGGAAATGAACATTAGAACCACAACAAGATACTATTTCCCACCTATCAAATTGATAAAAATTAGGAAGTCTGATAACACCAGGTATTGGTGAGATGATGGAATGACAGGAAGCTTCATTTAATGCTAGTATCAATTCATATGACTTTGGAAAACAGTTTGGTATTATCTATTAACAAAAAGCTAGAAACAATCCAATGCCCATCAACTGTAGAATGGATGAGTGTATTGTAGTAGAGTCATGCAATGGGATTTACACAGAACTGAATATGAAGGAACTATGTCTACACACTTGAACTCTCTAATGAATAAACAAAAAAGGCAAGTCACAAAATACATAATATATGACTCCATTTATGTAAACTTAAAAAGACAAAATAAGCAATGTATTTAGGCTGAATATCTTCAATTTACCCCCTCTAGATTCACTATCCACATTTCTACTGCCAGGAGACTAAGTTGTATGGACTCCATCAAAGGGCTCTTTTAACTTCTAGCTTCTGGTTAGGTTTGGTTGATGGTAGGCACCAGCAGAAGATTGGAGAACTAGGGGAGAGTAGGCTCAGGTATTTATTCTCTAGTACTCTCACTGTGGGTTGCTATGAGCTGGTTGGATTCCTTCCACTCAAGGTCTCACACACAGCCCACCATTTCTCTCTCTACACAGCCCACCATTTCTTACTTTTGGTAGCTACTCTCTCCTCCCCCACTTCAATCCTATGGTGAAAAGAGCACTGTTACAAGCCTCAAAATAGTATAGTATTCCTTTTTTTACCCTAAGATTTTATTCATTTATTTGACAGAGAGAGAGACAGCAAGAGAGGGAACACAAGCAGGGAGAATGGTAGAGGGAGAAGCAGGCCTCCTGCTAAGCAGAGAGCCTGATACAGGACTCAATCCCAGGACTCTGGTCTCATGACCTGAGCCAAAGGTGAATGCCTAATGACCGAGCCACCCAGGCACACCATTATCCTGTAGCATTCTTACAATACCATGCCTCTTTATATTCTGAGTGTGTTACCAGTTTTCTGCCAGGACCCTGACTGATACAATAATATTTAGGGATATGCAGACAGTGTGGAAAAACTTATAAAGAAAATCGAAGGGGCATCTGGGTGGCTCAGTTGGTTAAGCGTTCAGCTCAGGTCATGCGCCCTGTGTCCTGCTCTTTGCTCAGTGGGAAGCCTGCTACTCCCTGTCCCTCCGCACTCCCCCTGCTTTGTGCTCTCTCACTCTTGTTCTCATTCTCTCTCTCTCCTTTTTTTTTTTTTTAAGATTTTATTTATTTATTTGACAGAGAGAGACAGCAAGAGAGGGAACACAAGCAGGGAGAGTGGGAGAGAGAGAAGGAGGCCTCCTGCCAAGCAGGGAGCCCAACTCGGGGCTCCATCTCAGGACCCTGAGATCATGACCCAAGCGGAAGGCAGGCACCTAATGACTGAGTCACCCAGGTGCTCCTCTTTCTCTCTCTTTTTTAAAGATTTTATATTTATTTATTTATTTATTTATTTGACAGAGAGAGAGAGAGAGAGCACAAGCAGGGGCCGTGGCAGGGAGAGGGAGAAGGAGAAGCAGGCTCCCCACAGAGCAGGGAGCCCAATGTGGGGCTTGATCCCAGGATGTTGGGATCATGACCTAAGCCGAAGCCAGTCGCTTAACCAACTGGGCCACCCAGGCACCCCTTGCTCTCTCTCAGATAAATAAATGAATTCTTAAAAAAAAAAAAAAAGAGTAAAGAAAAGAAATTAGTAACACAAAATTCAGGATGGTAATTACTTGTATGTGTGTAAACATGATGTAAAAAAGCCAGATGGGGGACTCATTATGCACTGGAAGTATTCTATTTCTTAAGCTGGGCTGTTTGTTGATATATTTGCTTTATGATGATTATTCTTTAATATGGTCCCATATGTTGTGGATAACCTTTTGTATGTACATCTTCCAACAAAGATAAAATATAATAAGCTCCCACTAGAATGAAAGGTTGGGAGGGTAGATTTTTGTCTTGTTCACTTTGCTAGAATGGTGTTGATACGTTAAGTATTAAATAAATATGTGTTGAATATTGACCCAATGGATATCTAACTTTGGCGGAGGACCTCCTTATCCGTGACACAGAGTCAAGAAATCTTCTCTCAGACTTTTTCTTTAAAAGAGTCATTTACTTATTTGAGTGCACATGGAGGGTGGGTGGGCAGAGGGAGAAGAAGAGCGAGAATCCTTTTTTTTTAATGCAGTAAATAATTTATTTCCTATCCAATGCTGCTTACTATTGTGCTGGAGAAAACCACGGTGTCTCATTACATTTTCACTAGGAAGACAAAATTAACATAGTTATTCTAAACAAAATAAGGCTATAAAAGATGCATTATAATCTGATCCCAAAATGAGTATCTCAGAAAATAAATAACATCAATGTCTAGAAAAAAAAGAGATAAAGACAGCTGAGAACAAGAGTTGCATGCTCTACTGACCAAGCCAGCCAGGCATCCCAGAACAAGAAGTACTTTCCAAATTGTTTCCCACAAAATACTGGTCTTGTAAGACTATGCGTTGCCCCTACCCTCCAAAACAGAGGATGTTTCTATGGTCAGGCAATTTTGGGAAATGTGACATACTATTTTGTCCTCTTGGAGAATCAGAATATATGTTAGCAAATTAAAGATCCTGAGAATCAGCTCTAATTTCTTCAACCCACGTTTCTCAAGTTTGTTGACCACGGAACTGCTTTTCAGGATGTCTGTCAATATTCTGCTGAAGTTCTACTGAACACACTTTGGGGAAGATCTGCTCTCATTAGAAAGTAGAATAAGTTGGTGGGAATGCAAGTTGGTGCAGCCACTTTGGAAAACAGTGTGGAGATTCCTTAAGAAATTAAAAATAGAGCTTCCCTATGACCCTGCAATTGTACTACTGGGTATTTACCCAAAAGATACAGATGTAGTGAAAAGAAGGACTACCTATACCCCAATGTTCATAGCAGTAATGGCCACAGTCACAAACTGTGGAGAGAACCAACATGCCCTTCAATGGATGAATGGATGAAGAAGATATGGTTCATATATACAATGGAGTATTATGTCTCCATCAGAAAGGATGAACACCCCACTTTTGTATGGATGGGACTGGAAGAGATTATGCTGAGAGAAGTACGTCAAGCAGAGAGAGTCAATTGTCATATGGTTTCACTTACTTGTGGAGCATAAGGAATAACACGGAGGACATTGGGAGTTGGAGAGGAGACGTGAGTGGGGGAAATTGGAGGGGGAGACAAACCATGAGAGACTCTGAGAAATAAGACTCTGAGGGGAGGAGAGTGGGGGGTATGCACGTACATGGAGCACTGGGTGTGGTTCATAAACAATGAATTCTGGAACACTGAAAAGAAATAAAATAAAATGAAAAAAAATGCAGGGGAATAAAAAAAAAAGAAAGTAGAACAAGGTCTCCTTTAGTCCACTAGGGCTGTTATAACAAACTATGGCAAACTGGGTGGCTTATACAGAAATTTATTTTCTTATTTTCTGGAGGCCGTAAGTTCAAGATCAAGTGTGAGCACATTTAGTTTTCCCCAAGGCCTCTCTCTGTGGCTTGCAGATGGCCAACTTCTCATTGTGTCCGCACATGGCCTTTTCTCTCTCAGGTGTGTCCCTTGATGTCTATCTTTCCTTACAAAGACTAGTCATTAGGACTCCACCCTTATGACCCCATTTAACCTTAACTGCCTCTTTTTTTTTTTTAAGATTTTTTAAAATTTATTTATTAGAGAGAGAGAGAGAGAGAGCGCACGAACTCAGGCAGACAGAGTGGTAGGCAGAGGCAGAAGGAGAAGCAGGCTCCTTGCCGAGCAAGGAGCCCGATGTGGGACTGGATCCCAGGACGCTGGGATCATGACCTGAGCCGAAGGCAGCCGCTTAACCAACTGAGCCACCCAGGCGTCCCTTAACTGCCTCCTTAAAGGTCCTATCTCTAAATACAGTTACATTGGGATTTTTGGCTTTAACAAGTGAATTTTGGGTGGGCATAATTCAGTACCTAATAGGGCCATAACTTTATGCCTTCTCTTTCATCCCCCATTTAAACAATTCATCACACAAGTAAATCATACTCCCTGGGCCTTCATGTTTATCCCCAAATCAAGAACTTGAATTAGTAAGCCATGATTTAATTATATACATATTGACCTACATGTTGCAAAGTACTTTGCTAGGTATGGCAGGGGGATACAAAGATGCTGGTGATAAAGGCCAGATCTGACTTTCAGAAACTAGGACCTTCATCAAGACTATCCCTAAAATAGACTATTCTGTCTACCACCATACTTTTCCTATTCTTTAGCAGAAACTCTGAGTCAAAAAAACTTAGATTATTGTATTAGTTTTTTGTCTAAATATCACATAGGCTCCTTAATTTCATGGAGACTAGGTGCTAACAACATGATACAGCTTTGGAATAAGTTATGAGTTTGTGAGTTCAACCTTCTTGGTTTACTAATATAAGATGGAAAATAAACTTGGAAAGACCTTATTTTTCACAAGAATCATTCCATTTAATCTTAAAGCAACACTTGAAGGAAGCACAGATGGACAAGCAAGGAATAAAGGAGGTTATTTTTCTCAGAATGGGGAGAAGGGAGAGGTACAGGTAAGCTAGCCAAAGAGGGCTTCTGAGAAGGTGCATGTAATGCAGCCAGAATCAGGAGTAGTTTGAGCCAAATTCTGGTGGATGCGAAACATTTGAATAGAAAAGGCTGAAAAGAAAGCATTTCAGGGGCACCTGGGTGGCTCAGTCGGTTAAGTGTCCGATTCTTGGTTTCTGCTCAGGTCATGATCCCAGGGTGGTGAGATCCATGATGGGAGTGGAGCCTGCTTAAGATTCTCTCTCTGCCCCTTCCCCACCTCACTCCCTCAAGCTCTCTCTGTCTCTCTCAAAAGTATTTCAGGCTGAGGAACTAGCCAAAGTAAGGAGGTGGAAATTAGCATGTTGTTGGGGGAGTGAGCATTGAGGAAACATCTGGCAAGCACAGACAAACATGTGCAGCAGATCATGAGAGACTGAAATTTAGAGCTAACAGGGATCAATTCTTCAGAAGCAGGAAAACTTCAGCCCCTGGGCCAAGGACACGGTAGCAATATCAAGCCAATTTCAGTGATCGAGTTGATCTGTGAAGGGCCCAGTGCAGTGTTCCTCAAAACGTGGGCCTAGGAATCTGGATTTCTGACATTTAAACTATCTCCCTAGTTATTTTTTTAAGTTCTCTAAAGTTTGGGACTTACACATTTGCCTAGTGTTGAGAAGGCCAGACTCAGAGTGATGCTACAGGTACTAGGCTTCACATACTGAGTTAAAAAAGAAAGGGTGTGGATCCAAAGCATCTCTCTACCCTCAGCACTATGTGGATAACATTTGCTAAGCCCTTACTATGAGCCAGCCAGCATTTTCAGCTCTCACAATTCTTTTGTGTCTGTGAGATACATTCTGTCATCCTCACGACACATGGGGAAATTGAGGCACATTGAGGCTATGTAACTTGCTCAATATCTCTCAGCCTTAGAGCCTGGATTTGAATCCAGCTAATCTGACTCCACCATTTCCACTGTGCTAAGCTGCCAGTTCCCTGTAACTGCTAGATGTTAGTTTCTTCATTTAACAAATATTTACTAATCACCTAGTGTGTCCCAGGCTTTATAAATAAGAAAAGTAATCAATAAAGTAGCAGAGTTATTTTCTCATCTTCATGACAGCAGGAAAGGCAAATTGAGATAAAACTCAGGAAATAATTTCCTAGGAGTGTTGAGTTATTTGTCCATTCAGTAAGTATTACCGAGCACTTACTGTGTGCTACAAATTACGATAGTTTAAAGGTAAGAATATGAATCAGGATTCTAGGACTCTGACCTCGACTAATGATGCTTCACGGGGGAGAGACATATAAATCACTAAGTCTAACCGCAGACAGAGTTAAAGACATGCCATAAAGATGCCATTGACGACCAAAGTACTGTGGACATCCAAAGGAAAGAAATGTCCAACTTTTATGTTGCAAATAGCAGGATTTCCTTCTTTTTTATGGTTGAATACTGTCCAGCCTGTGTGTGTGTGTGTGTGTGTGTGTATGTGTGTGTGTGTGTGTGCACGCGTGCGCGCACCACATTTTCTTTATTCATTCCTCCTCCATCAGTGGGCACTTTAATGTTTCTATGTCTTAGCTATTGTAAATACTGTTGCAGTGAATGTGGGGGTGCAAATATCTTTTCAAGTTAGTGTTCATTTCCTTCAGATCAATATCCAGAAGGGGAGTTGCTAGATCATCTCTTCTGTTATTTTCCGCAGTGGCTACACCAATTTACATTCCCACCAACCGTGAACAAGGGTTCCCTTTTCTCCACATCCTCACCAACGGTTCTTATGTTCTTATTTCTTATTTTTTTTTATAATAGCCATTCTAATGGGTGTGAGGGGATATCTCATTATAGTTTTGATTTGTATTTCCTAGATGATTAGTGATTTGAGCATCTTTCCAAATACCTGTTGATTATGTGCATGTCTTCTTTGGAAAAATGTCTATTCAGAACTTCAAAACATGTACCCATTTTTTTCCTTCTTTCTTCTTTTTTTTTTTTTTAGAGATTTTATTAGAGAGATTAGAGAGAGAGAGCATGCACATGCAGGTGCACAAGTGGGAGGAGGGTCAGAGGGAGAGGGAGAAGCAGAGCAGGGAGCCTGATGCAGGGCTTGATTCTAGGACCCTGAGATCATGACCTGATCTGAAGGCAGACCTGAGCCACCCACGTATCCCTCCTCTACCAACTTTTAAACTGAATTATTTGCTTGTTTATTTGCTGCTGTTGAATTCTTGATGTTTTAGATATTAACCCATTATCAGATATATGATTTGCAAATATTTTCTCTCATTCCATGGGTTGCCTTTTCATTTGGTTGATGGTTTCCTTTGCTGAGCAAAAGCTTTTTCGTTTGATGTGGACTCACTTGCTTATTTTTTATTTTGTTGACTTGGCTTTTGGTGTCAGATCCAAAACATCATTGCCAAGACCAATGTCAAGGAACTTACCCCCTATGTTTTCTTCTAGGAGTTTTATAGTTTCAGGCCTTACATTTGAGCCTTTAATTTATTTTCAGGTTCTTGGGGCACCTGGGTGACTCAGTGGGTTCAGCCTCTGCCTTCATCTTGGGTCATGGCCTCAGGGTCCTGGGATCAAGCCTCACATTGGGCTCTCTGCTCAGCAGGGAGCCTGCTTCCCCCTCCTCTCTCTGCCAGCTGCTCTGCCTACTTGTGATCTCTCTCTCTGTCAAATAAATAAATAAATAAAATCTTTAAAAAAAATAAAAATATTTTCAGGTGTTTTTTTTTTGTATGGTGTAATATAAGGCCCAGTTTCATTCTTTTGCATGTGGTTGTTTAGTTTTTCCAGCACCATTTATTGAAGAGACTATCCTTCCTCCATTGTATATTCTTGCTCTTTTATAAATTAACTGACCATATATGTGTTGGTTTATTTCTGAACTCTTTATTCTGTTCTATTGATCTATGTGTCTTTTTTTAATAGCAATATAATACTATTTTAATTACTATGGCTGTATAATATAGTTTGAAGTCAGAAGTGTTATGTCTTCAGATTTGCTCTTCTTTCTCAAGATTGCTTTGGCTATCTTCTCTGGTGCCAAACAAATTTTAGGATTACTTGTTTTATTTCTATGAAAGTATTTCTATACTTTCAGTGATCATTTCTATAGTTTGTTACTATTTCTATGAAAAATGCCTTTGGAATTTTTTTTAAAGATTTTATTTATTTATTTGACAGAGAGAAAGGGATCACAAGTAGGCAGAGAGGCAGGCAGAGAGAGAGGAGGAAGCAGGCTCCCTGCCGAGCAGAGAGCCCGATGCGGGGCTCCATCCCAGGACCCTGAGATCATGACCTGAGCAAAGGCAGAGGCTTAACCCACTGAGCCACCCAGGTGCCTCGCCTTTGGAATTTTGATAGCAGTTGCCCTGCATCTATAAATTGCTTTGGGTCATAGGGACATTTTAACAATATTAATTCTTCCGGGGCGCCTGGGTGGCTCAGTGGGTTGGGCCTCTGCCTTCAGCTCAGGTCATGATCTCAGGGTAATGGGATCGAGCCCCGCATCGGGCTCTCTGCTCAGCAGGGAGCCTGCTTCCCTTCCTCTCTCTCTGCCTGCCTCTCTGCCTGCTTGTGATCTCTGTCTGTCAAATAAATAAATAAAATATTTTAAAAAACAATATTAATTCTTCCAATCCATGAGCACGAAATATCTTTCCACTTATTTGTGTCTTCTTCAGTTTCTTTTATCAACATATGACAGTTTTTTTTCCAGTGTACAGATCTTTCACTTCCTTGGTTAAATTTATTCCTTTGTATCTTATTCTTTTTGTTGCAATGATAAATGGTATTGTTTTCTTGATTTCTCTTTCTGATAGCTCATTATTAGTGTTTAGAAATGCAAATTGATTTTGTGTCCTGTAGCTTTACTGAATTTGTTTTATTAGTCTCAGTTTCTTGGTGGAGTGTCTCTCTCTCTCTCTCTCTGCAAATGAAGACAGTTTTCCTTTTTTTTTTTTTAAGAAAAGTACTTTTATTTACTTGACAGAGAGAGAGCATGCACACAAGCAGGGGGACGGGCTGAGGCAGAGGGAGAAGCAGGCTTTCTGCCGAGCAGGGAGACCTATGCGGGATTCAGCCTCAGGACCTTTAGATCAGGACCAGAGCCGAAAGCAGACACTTAACCCACTGAGCCACCCAGGCGCCCTACTTTTCCCTTTTTGATTTAGATGCCTTTTGTTTCTTTTTCTTGACTAACTGTTCTGGCTGGGACTTCCAATACTTTGTTTAATTCTTAAAGCCACCCCATAGAGTATTATTGGTCCCATTTTGCACATGAAGAAACTGAAACCTGGAAAGACAAAGTGACTTATTCAAGATCACCCAGGTAGTAAGACACAAATTACAAACAAGGGTTCCTTTCATTCTTAAACCAAAGCACTTATATTGTCTTTTGATCCCAACTAAGATTCCAAACTATGCTGAGATTAGCAATAATATCTCTTAAACCCTTCCATTCTTCTCCGTTACACTGCTATTGCTTCAACTTACAACATCAGCTCTTACCTCATCAGAGGAGTATAGTGGTTAAGAACACAGACTCTGGAAATAGACTGTGGATTTGAATTATGGTTTAGCTCCTTACTAGTGACTTTGGGAAAACTACTTAATCTCTCTATACCTCAGATTCCGTATTTGTAAAGGAGGGCTACTTCATAGAGTTGCTGTGGGCATTAAATGAGTTAATGTATGTACTGTTTAGGAGAATGCCTGGAACATAACTAATGTTGCTGTCAAACTATTTCTTGCTTCTTTCTATGTCAGAGTCCTGGCAGGAAATAGCACACTCAGACTAGATAATTTCCAGTGTGTTTAAAAAAGGCACTATTTACAAAATGTGTGAAGGTTTAGAGAACCAACAAGGGATACAAACCCCCCCTGGGCTAGCAACAGTGGGTACCATTACTAGCCAAGGTCATGAAAAAATAAGGGAGAGAATGATTATCAGAATCTGAAGAGGGCAGCTGAATGGAGGGTGCTGTTTGATAAGAGCTAAGAACTTTGGTGGAGGGAAGTATCCTTACAAAGTAACTCAGCAGGGAGGGAGCTGTGGGATAAGTACTCAGACCTTTCTTTCCTTCTGACCTCTGATCTCCTGAGGCTATTTCCCAGTGCTGGCCCAACCAGAAGCCATACGGGTCAGGCTTCTGTGGCACAAAACAAGTGGAGAAGGGTGGAAAGACCATCTGGAGAGACAGACAAAATATTGAGTACACCTTCCATCTAGTCTTGCCTTCCTCTAGTCTCTATCTTGCAGGCAGAATGATCTTTCTAAAGCATGAATCTGATCTTGTCTTGCCCAAACTTGATGTCCTTTGATGACTGCATTGTCCTCCGAAAAAGTCCATACTCAACATGAAACATAGGGCCTAATGATTTATTTCCAGCTTACCCCTCCCAATTTTAACCATTGTCATTCCCCTCTCAGTCTTTACTGTTAAGCCATATGTAATTACTTTCAAACCTACAAGAACACTGCTTTTTCTTCTTTGACTCTTTACAAGTCTTGGAACTCAACTTCGAATGATCTTTCCTCTTTGGTTCTTCACTGGGCTAATACTTATTCATCCTTTAGTTATACATAGAGATGAAGGGGTTTCTTTTATCTAATTAGATTTTGGGGGAAATCTAAGCTCTGCTTCTACAGTTAATATTTTCTTGAGCCCTAAAATTAGTGACCCTTTGAAGTTGATACTTGATAGTACATTCATCTTCTAAGTGGACTTTATGATTTTATTGAGATTCTAATCCTAATTATATATATAGTATGTATATAAATTTTGAGATTATAATTATAATAGGTCATAGCTTGTACGATCATACTTGGAGGTAATGAGAGTTCAGCTTTTAATGAACTTATCCAAATATACCTACAAAGCCATCCTCTGAGAACTGAAGCCAAATCTATATCCTGAGAATCCTGGGATGTTAAAATAGACTTCTAGGAGTCCTAATCTCATGAGGACTAAATGGACTTCTTGGGAGAAAGGGCAAGTGCCTTTTAAACCAAAGAGTGCAGTCAAAAACTATCTTGGGGCTCCCGGGTGGCTCAGTCGGTTGAGCGTCTGCAGTCAAATGCTCTACCACTGAGCTATACCCCCTCGGTTGAGCATCTGACTCTTGTTTCAGCTCAGGTCATGATCTCAGAGTCATGAGATCAAGCACTATGTCGAGTTCCATATTCAGCACATTGGGATGCTCTCTCTCACTCTCCCTCTATCTCTCCCCCCGCATGCACTCTCGCTCTCTAAAATAAATTAATTTTCGGGACAGCTGGGTGGCTCAGACAGTTGTGTCTGCCTTCGGTCCAGGTCATGATCCCAGGGTTCTGGGATCAAGTCCCACATTGGGCTCCTTGCTCAGCAGGAAGCCTGCTTCTCCCTCTGCCTGCTCTGCCTGTTCTGCCTGCTGCTCTCCGTGCTTCTGCTCTCTCTGACAAATAAATAAATCAGTAATCTTAAAGAAAAAAAAAAATTTAAAAGAAATAAATGTTCAAAAGATCTTAAAAAGCAAAACAAAGCAAAAAACAACAACAAACCTACCCTGCCTCTTGTCTCTGGACTGAGGAAACAGAAGAAAATAAGTGTATTAAAGATTTTCTCTCATAACAGTTGTACAGTCATCTCTTCTGTACCAGATACCATATTTTCTCCAAGTGGAAGTAACATTCACATTATTAAAGAATGGCTGTTAAAAGCTCCTATTTGACTGTCACTGAAAAACAAACAAACAAACAAAGACAAAAAACAAAGGCTCTTATAATGGAGGAATAGGTGTGGGTGTCTTAAAGACAGATAGGATCTATTCTGGCAAGACCCAGATAGAAAGCCTACTTTTACCCCTTAAATTAAAAATTCCTGGGTCGGGGCGCCTGGGTGGCTCAGTGGGTTAAAGCCTCTGCCTTCGGCTCAGGTCGTGGTCCCGGTGTCCTGGGATCGAGCCCCGCATCGGGCTCTTTGCACTGCATGGGGCCTGCTTCCTCCTCTCTCTCTGCCTGCCTCTCTGCCTGCTTGTGATCTCTGTCTATCAAATAAATGGATGAAATCTTAAAAAAAAAAAAAAAAAAATTCCTGGGTCAAGATATACATTTCTGTGTCTCTACCTCCACCTTGTGGTTGATCAAGAAATCACCCATTCCAGAAATTTTGTGAATTAGGTAAAGTAGCCATCAGGATCTTTATTAACACTTGCCAACAGTTCTTAGACACAAATGTTGAGCCAGGCTCCGTCCTAAGTGCTCGGCAAGAATCATGACATGTAATTCTCACAGCAACCCTATGAATGATGTGTTTTATAGATCAGAAAATTAAGGTTTAGAGAGTTTACTAGAGTTTGGGATTTGTCCATGATCATAAAAGAGGCAGACTCAGGATTGGATCAAACCTCTTCTAAGCCTTCCTTTCTTTCACAATCATCTGCTTATATACCAAGGCATACAACTATCACATATGCTTTTCTCTCCTTTTTACCACATATGTGTACAACCATTATCTTTTATTTATTTATTTTTTTGTACAACCATTATCTTAATCTGCTACTGGAAGGATTTGTATTAATCTTCTGCAAGGATTTACATTTGCAAGGCAGTCCATTAAAAAGTGGATGATCCAAAGGAACAGATTGGCATTTAAGTCATAGGCATTAAACTAGGGCTCCCTGGGAGGAGCTACTCCTGATGAAGAAATGGTATAAATGGAAAAGCCCTGATCCTTGGCGATAGGATTTGTAGGTGCTGCATAAACTGTAAAGCATCCTATATTTGAATGCCTACTCTGCCACTTCCTAGCTGTGTGTCCTTGTCGAAGTTACCTAATGTCACTGGCCTCAGTTCCCTTATTTGTTTAATTAAGAACCACTGGATCCAGAGAATATTAATTTTTGTTAATCAGACTCTGGCTCATTTTTCATTAAAACGAACTTCTAGAAATTAAAAATGTATTAGTAAACAAAGTGTCCTATTAGAATCTGATGATTGATTTTCAATAGTTGGAGGAACCGTTCATATCATGATTTAAGATGTTAAAAGTGCTCAGGGAATTTTGGGGAAGTGAAACTTTGAAGAGCATACAGATGATAGAATAGTGGCTCCCAAAATTGTCCATGTGTTAATCTCTGGGATCTGTTAATATGTTAGAATACATAGCAAAGGGGAATTAAGGTTGTAGAAGGCATTAAGGTTGTTAATCAACTGACCCTAATATAGGGTGATTATCTTGAATTATCTGGGTAGGTCCAACTTTAATCACAAGAGTGTTTACAAATGGACGAAAAAGAGGAAGAGGATTATAGACAGAGACACAAAGAGATGCACTGTTGCTTGCTTTGAAGATGGAGAAAGGAGGACATGAGCCAAAGAACATCATCAGTGTCCACAAACTAGGCAGGTCAAGGAAATGGATTCTCTTGTAGAATCTGTAGAAAGGAATGTGGACCCCTTAATTTTACCCCAGTGAGACCTTTGTTAGACTTTTACAGAATTGCAAGCTAAGGTATTTGTGTTGTGTAAGCCACTGTATTTGTGATAACTGGTTACAGCAGCAATAGAAAATTAATACAATATCTATGACCATTGCTGTGTCCAGACTTGTAACCTGTTTCCTATGATGATGTTGAAAAACTGCTGGACTTGGAATCTGAAGACCAAGCTTGGCATCCCAATTCTGCTATTAAATGGCTATGTGACTTCTGGTAAATCACAGTTCTCTGAGCATGTTTATCCTGTGGCGGCACCCACCTCATTCGTTATGTAGAACAAACAAGACAATGGATTTGTAGGTGCTGCATAAACTGTAAAGCATTCTATACATGTGAGGAATTATTATTTACAGTACCTGATACATAGTGGGAATACCAGTAGTATCAGTTGCCAACTGAGATCAATTATCCTTTGACAGTCCTTGGAATGTGGAAATGTGATGGCAAAACCTGCTGGGTACCATAACCACAAAGTCGTCAAATTACTGTGCTATACACCTGACAATAATGTGATGTTGCGTATGAACTATACTTGAATAAAAAACAACAACAAACAAAGATACGCTGAGTCCCTTGGGAAGAAAAAAGGTGACTGTCATATATGGTGACTGCTCCTAAGCTGACTGTGACATAATTATGGAGATGATATATTCATGAGAAGGTTTAACAAGAACCCCAAAATTATGTATGGTAATAGGACAAGAGAGGTCACAAGGTTATATATGATTAAATGTCAAGGAGGTGATGCAAAAAATATGTATGCTGAGTGCTGGTATGGAATGGATGATGAGCGTGGGCTGGAAGAGTCAAAGAAGGCTTCTAGGAGGAGGTAGATTTCTATCGGGATCTTGGAGGGTGTGGTTAGATGGAGAATAATTGCTATTATTAAGCCCATAAAGTAATGGTTTTCTACCCACAATTCAAGGAATCACATTTTCCATTTAAGACACTGGCAGTCAGTCCCAAAGTTTGGAAGGGTATTCTTTTGGACCCCCTTGCTAATATTTTTTCCTATTTATTTTACAAGATTTCAAACTTACAGGAAGTTTACAAGAACAGTACAAAAAGGTATTTTAATTTCTAAACCTTTGAGAGTAGGTTGCCCATATGATTTTTCATCATTCACAAATTGTAAAAGGCCATTAGCATTGATGCATTACTCTCATCTACTCCACAGACTCCACTCAAGTTTAGCCAACTGTTCCCAATAATGGCCTTTATAGTGATACATTTAATTATCACCTTTTGTGAGTCTTTAATCAAAACACTTCCATAGCCTTTCTTTTATTTTCATGACCTTGTGCTTTTAAAGATTATAGGTGAATATTTTATAGAATGTTTCTCAGTTTGGGTTAGTCTGATGTTTCCTCTTCATTAGATTCAGATTATGCATTTTTAACAAGAATTGCACAGAAGTGATGCTGCTTTTTCCTCATTGCATGCCATCAGGTGGTAACAATTTCAATTTTCCTATTACTGATGTTAACTGTTCACAGAATAAGTGGTATTTGCCTGTTTTTTTCCATAGTAAAGTTGTTCTTTTACCCTTCTTAATTGATAAGTTTTTGTAGCGAAGTATTTTGAGGCTATATAAATACCCATTCCTCATCAAATTTTCACCAAGTGGCTTGGCACACATGGATGTTTCTTGGCTTAAATAATTATTACCACAATGGCTGCCAAATGGTGAATTTCTAATTCCATCATCCCTTCTACATTCACGTTGACATTCCACCTCAACAAAAAGCTTTCTTCATTTATATCAGTTTAGATGCATGGATTCCAATTTAATACAATGGGTTATAATCTGTTGCTGTTGTTATTTATTTTGATTCCCAAATTGTCCCATGCTGTTCATATGGGGGTCTCTTCAAGCTCTCCTCTGTGTCTTTCTGACATGGTCTCATCTTTCTTTGAATACTCCCTCACTTTCTGGCATATAAGATGTTCATCTTGTACCTTCCCTGCCCTAGCCTTGGAATCAGCTATTTCTCTAAGAAGCAGTTCCTTTTAAAGGAAAATGGCCTTTCAGTAAAGAACAGAATTTGGAAACCAAGGTGGAGATATTAGGTATGCTTATTGTTGTTAGGGTGTTACTGCTCCCAGGCCCTGTCAATTGAGCAATGCTTGAGAATATATGTATGTATATACATGTTCACATATGCATATACACTTATCTGGATTTATTTCTATATCTATGTATTGAAAATTTTGAGTTCATACTGATACCTACAATTCCAATCCGACACCACAAAGTTTACTCTAATTTCTTTTTTGTTTTTGATTGTTTGTTGTTTGTTTTCATTTTTATTTAAATTCAATTAACACATAATGTACTATTGGTTTCAGAGGTAGAGGTCAGTGATTCATAGTCTTGTATAATACCCAGTGCTCCTTACATCCCATGCCCTCCTCAATGTCCTGCATTCAGTTACCCCATCCCCCCATCTCTCTCCCCTCTAGCAGTCCTCAGTTTGTTTCCTATGATTAAGAGTCTCTTATGGTTTGTCTCCCTCTCTGATTTCATCTTGTTTTATTTTTTTCCTCTCTTCCCCTATGATCCTCTGTTTTGTTTCTTAAATTCCACATATCATTGAGATCATATGATCGTTATCTTTCTCTGATTGGCTTATTTCACTTAGCATGACACCCTCTAGTTCCACCCACATCATTGCAAATGGTAAGATTTCATTTTTTTGATGGCTGAGTAGTATTCCATTGTATCTATATACCACATCTTCTTTATTCATTCATCTGTCAATGGACATCTGGGCTCTTTCCAAGGTTTGGCTCTTGTGGACATTGTTGCTATAAACATTGGGGAGCAGGTGCCCCGTCAGGCCACATTTGTATCTTTGAGGTAGATATCCAGTGAGTTCACTCTAATTTTTGCTTTGCCATATTTATAATTCCCTTCTCCCATCTCTCTTCAGTAAGAAGACTGACTCCCATTATCCTCAACATATTTATTTATTTGATAACTCACCCCTGTATGTAACCAATTGCTATTGCCACTGCTTCATCATCCCTCACCCTCTTCACTCTGCTTGGACTCTGATATCCTGCACTATCCACCCACATATTCACCCTTCTCATATTGCTCATGCTCCAACACCTCTCATCAGGCTGCTCTTCCACACCCTGGGCACAGGACCTAGTTTGCTTAGCCGTACCTATGCAAATGGCTTTTAGATATAATGACTCAGAAAGGAAGGAAGGTAGGCTGATGGAGAGCCAGATGCTTTTCTTAATGATACTTATGAATCGTCCTTTTGGGATATGTAAGTTACGACATTTGTTATTTTGTTATTTTGCATATTGCATTTAAAAACTGGACTGGTGGGGCACCTGGGTGGCTCAGTGGGTTAAGCCTCTGCCTTCAGCTCAGGTCATGATCTCAGGGTCCTGGGATCGAGCCCCACATCAGGCTCTCTGCTCGGCGGGGAGCCTGCTTCCCCCTCTCTCTCTGCCTCTCTCTGCCTACTTGTGATCTCTGTCTGTCAAATAAATAAATAAAATCTTTAAAAAAAAAACTGGACTGGGTGTTAATCACAACAAGGAATATCAACGATCAAATTAATGAATGAGAAGTCATCATGTAAGACACAAAAAAATAAAATTTTTGGAATTTTGATAATACTACTTTCCTGTTGTGTGATTTTGTGCAAGTTATTTAACCTCTCTGAACCTCAGTTTCTTCATCTATAAACTGGTGAATAACGGACTTAGGTTGTTACGAGGAGTTATGTAAGGTTAATGTAAATAAAATGTTTGGCCCAAACTATTGCTAATCAGGAAATGAAAACTACCGAATGGGCTTGGCTTCAAGATGTATGAAATTTAAACAAACTAAAAAAGCAAATATCTTATTAACTGATTCCCACAGAAGCAGGACCCATCACTATCCCCTCATTCCCAGCATTCACTTTGTATTACACTTCAGAAAGAAGGTGGACGTTTTTAAAGATTTTATTTATTTATTATTTTTTAATTTTTTTTAAATATTTTGTTTATTTATTTGACAGAGATCACAAGCAGGCAGAGAGACAGGCAGAGAGAGAGGAGGAAACAGGCTCCCTGCTTAGCACATCGCCCCACACAGGCCTCGATCCCAGGACCCTGGTATCATGACCTGAGCCGAAGGCAGAGGCTTTAACCCACTGAGCCACCCAGGTGCCCCTATTTATTATTTTAAAGAGAGAGAAAGAGAGAGAGAGAGAATGCACATGCATGCAGGGAGGGGCCAACGGGGAGGGAGAGGGAAAAGAAGACTTCTTGCTTAGCACAGAGCCCCACACAGGGCTTGATCTCAGGACCCTGAGATCATGACCTGAGCCCAAATCAAGAGACCAACGCTAAATTGACTGAGCCATTCAAGTGCCCTGGAAGGTGGAGGCTTTTAAATTTCTACCCCTTCATTCCTCCTAACAACATTTAAAATCTTTGCTGCTGGGGTGCCTGGGTATCTCAGTGGGTTAAAACCTCTGCCTTCGACTCAGGCCATGATCCCAGGGTCCTGGGATTGAGCCCCGAATCAGGCTCTCTGCTCAGCAGGGAGCCTGCTTCCTCTTCTCTGCCTACTTGTGATCTCTGTGTGTCAAATAAATAAATAAATAAATAAAATCTTTTAAAAATATCTTTGCTGCTTCTGTATCTATCTGTGCCTCTTTCCCTCCATGCCCAATGATAAAGGTGTCTGTTTCTAATTTAAGGCTAATCTTTCTTTTCTGCCTCCCTTGGGACCTTGTAACTTCAATGGTCCCCTCTTTTCCCTGTATCACCATTAATTAATTCAACAAATATTTATTGAGTACTCACTATATGCCTGGCACTAGTTTTGATGCTGGGGACATGGTGGGGGATAAGATAGACAAATACCAATGCTCCAAAGGACCTTATAAAATAGGGGGGATATATAGACAAAAATAGCACACTTTCAGGTAATGAGTGCTATTTTAGATAGAATGATAAGAGAAGGCCTCTTTTAAGAGGTGACATTTGAAATGACATATGGTTGGTGAAGAGGAGCCATGATGCAAAATCTAAAGGAAGAACAGTCCAGACATAGGAACAGATGTAACGGCCCTAAGGCAAGAACTACCCTAGTGTGTTGAAAGACAATAAAAAAACCAGTGTGGGGTGCCTGAGTGGCTCAATCAGTTAAGCATCCAACTCTTGATTTTGGCTGGGTCGTGATTTCAGGGTTGTGTTCTCTGGATGGTGAGATCTAGCCATGCATGGGGCTCCAGGCTGAACACAGAGCCTGTTTGGGATTCTCTCTGTCTTTGCCCGCCTCCTCCTCCTCCACCCCTGAGGTTGTGCTTGCTAAAAAAAAGAAAAAGAAAAAACCAAACCAAAACAAAACAGTGTGAATGGAGCAAAGGCACACAGGTAGATGAGATTGTAAACATAGAGGAAGGTTAGAAATCGTAAGTGAGCCTTATTGGCTATGGCAAGCAGCTAGATTTTATTCAAAGTGCAAAGAGAAGCCACCAGTAGGTTTTTAAAGAGGGAAATATGTTCTGACTTACATATTTTATTATTTATTTATTTATTTATTTGAGAGAGTGAGAGTGCATGCAGGGGGAGGGGCAGAGGGAGCAGGAGAGAGAGAATCCCAAGCAAACTCTGTGCCCACGACCCTGAGATCATGACCTGAGCTGAAACAAAGAGTCAGATATTCAACTGACTGAGCCACACAGGTGCCCCTTTATTTTATTTTTAATTTTATTTTTATTACTTTTTTAGGGGAGGTAAGGCAGAGGGAGAGGGAGAATCTCAAGCAGGCTCCGCACTGGAGCACCTGGGTGGCTCACTTGGTTGGGCATCTGCCTTCGACTCTGGTCATGATCCCAGGATGCTGGGATCAAGCCCCATATGGGGCTCCTTGCTCAGCTGTGAGCCTGCTTCTCCCTCTCCCCCTGTCTGCCACTCTCCCTGCTTGAGCTCTCTCTCTCTGTCAAATAAATAAAGAAAAATCTTTAAAAAAAAAGAAAAAAGCAAGGTTCCGCATCAGCGCAGAGGCCTTGGCTCAATCTCATGACCTGAGCTGAAATCAAGGGTCAAATCTTAGCTGAACCCCTTTTATTTTATTTTATTTTTATTTACCTTTTATTTTATTATTTTTAAAAAGATTTTATTTATTTATTTATTTATTTATTTGACAGAGAGAGGCACAGAGAGAGAGGGAACACAAGCAAGGGGGGTGGGGGAGGGAGAAGCAGGCTTCCACTGAGAAGGGAGCCCGATGTGGGGCTTGATCCCATGACCCTGGGATCATGACCTGAGCTGAAGGCAGATGCTTAATGACTGAGCCACCCAATTGCCCCATGATTTATTTATTTTAAATATCATTTTGTGCCTTCACAGTCTCCCTTCCAGGCAGATTCTCAAAATCTGTACCTTTAGATTAGAGAGTAAAGCATTTAGCTGGATTTGTGATAGAATAAATTTTCATTTGACATAAAGTGTTTTTAGAGTTGCTCCTAATTTCTTTTGAAGTTTGAATACCAAATTCTCTCTAGCACTATATTAATAGTACAGAAAAAAATTTTTTTAAGATTTTATTTATTTGACAGAGATCACAAGTAGGCAGAGAGGCAGGCAGAGATAGAGGGGAAGCAGATTCCCTGCTGAGCAGAGAGCCCAATGTGGGGCTTGATCCCAGGACCCTGGGATCATGACCTGAGTTGAAGGCAGAGGCTTTAACCCACTGAGCCACCCAGGTGCCCCTAGAAAAAAACCAATTTTTATGATCACACAAATTCCTTGGAATGTTATACACACATTTGGTCTCCCAAGAGAAGACTGTATAAGAACATACCTACTTCTTTATTTGTCAGAGAGAGAGCAGGCGAGCGAGCAGAGGCAGAAAGAGCAGCAGGCAGAGGCAGAGGGAGAAGCAGGCTCCCTGCCAAGCAAGGAGCCCGATGTGGGACTCGATCCCAGGACGCTGGGATCGTGACCTGAGCCGAAGGCAGCTGCTTAACCAACTGAGCCACCCAGGCGTCAGAACATACCTACTTCTTGACCTAGATACAAAGCTACCAAATATGGAGAGCAATCATTGGGCAGGACACTTAATAACTAGAGCTTAAAAATATAATTGCTTAGAGTGTGGGCCCAGGATAACATTGTAAATAAAGTAAATAATACATCTCTTGTTACCTACTTCCTCTTTCTGTGCTTTTCTTCTCACATTTAGCAACCTATTCAACCACCCCAGGTTCATGGTGATCTCAAGATGCCCACAGTATGTTTCAAAAATGGGAGAATAAAACAAATCTACTCATAAAATGGTGGTAGTTTTTCATTCCTTTCACGGTTATCATTGGCATTGAAAAAGAGTTCTAAAGAGGACAATGATTCACTAATGGGGGAAGTTTAGACATAAAGTAAAAAAGATAATTTTGGGCTTGAGATTTTTGTTTTTGTTTTTTTTGTTGTTGTTTTTGGGGGACTTGCGACTTTTTAATGGGCTCACAGCACTCCCAATCTTTTCAACCTAAAATCAACATTTCATATTTCTGACTTAGCATGACTCTCAAATATAAAGGTGGTAAGGGGGTTAATAAAATAACTCACCTTTGAATTTTTAGGAGTAGAGCTTGATTTGTCCCTCTGGGATGTAGACAGCCATTGCATTGACTAAAATAACGTTCAAAGGGAAGCATCAAACATAGAAATGATATGTATTTAATTTTTATGATTTCTGACCTCTCTTCAGAAAAATAGGAGAGAAGGGTCACCAAACCTAATGGTGTGGGGAGGGGGGGGGATGGAATCCTTGAGGTAAAAATAGGAAGGAAAGGGTGGCTGAAGATAGAAGAAAGCATTTAAACACTTTCTTCAACCTTTCTTTTTTCTTTCTCTCTCTCTTTCTTTCTTTCAAGCTTATTTTTAAGTATCTCTGTATCCAACATGGGGCTTGAACTCACAAGCCTGAGATCAAGAGTCACATGCTCCACCAACTGAGCCACCTGGATGCTCCTGTGGATCTCAAGATTTTTAACTTTCTAATGTCTCAATTTCCTATAAAATGGCAATAGCTTAATTTATTTGTTTTCTCTGAGGAATATTCATAACAATAATCATGAATATTCAAAAGAAGACTGACAAAGTTCTAAAGACTGACAGTTGTCCCTTAAACAATATGAACTGTGTACAATAACTTACATGCTGATTTTTAAAAATAAATACACTATATTGTAAATGTATTTTCTATACTGTAAATGTATTTTCTCTTATGATTTTCCTAATAACTATTTTCTCTATCTTTATTTTTTTTTAAGATTTTATTTATTTACTTATTAGAGAGAGAGAGAGAGAGAGAGCTCAGACAGAAAGAGTGGTAGGCAGAGGCAGAGGGAGAAGCAGCCTCCCTGCTGAGCAAGGAGCCCAATGTGGGACTTGATCCCAGGACGCTGGGATCACAACCTGAGCCAAAGGCAGCCGCTTAACCAACTGAGCCACCCAGGTGTCCCTTCTCTATCTTTATTATAAGAATATAATTTATAACACATATAACATACAAAATATGTGTTAATTGACTGTTTTTGTTATTGGTGAGCCTTCTAGTCAATAACAGTAGGCTATCAGTAGTTATGTTTCTGGGGAGTCAAGTGTTGTATGTGAATTTTTGTTTGCATAGGAGGTCAGTGTCCCTATCCTTTGCATTGTTCAACTGTATTTTATTTTATTATTATTTATTAAATGTATTTTATTTTATTGTATTTTACTTTATTTTATTTTATTTTTTTGAGACAGAGAGAGCAGGGGGAGGGGCAGAGGGAGAGAGAGAATCTTAAGCAGGCTTCACACCCAGTGCAGAGCCCAACACAGGGCTTGATCCTACAACCCTGAGATTATGACCTGAGCTGGAATCAAGAGTCAGACACTTAACCAAATGAGCCACCCAGGTGTCCCGGTTAACTGTATTTCAAGTGGGAAAACAATACTTCCAATTTGGAAGTCCTGGCTGTGCCCAAGGTTGCTTATGATCTTCACCTCTCTGGGTAGGTGTTTCTCTATCTGAAGAGGCCAGATTAAAGTATTCCTGTGATCCTTTGCTAGTTCTCATATTTTATACATTTAATCTGACACTCTGACATTTGCTGTAGGGTCAGAATTATATTAGGCTAATCATCAAAGAGGTATTTTTTCCTGGAATATTACATTCTTCTGGTTTTCCTCTTACCATTCCGGTAGCTCCTTCTCAGTTTCTTTTGGGAGCTCATTTTCTAAAGCTTCTCAAAGCTTGGTCATTCAGCCCTTTCCCCTTTTTGTTTTACAGCCTCAATGTAAGTGATCTCAGTATGTTTTTGTTACCACCTATAAACTGATAAATTCCAAATTGGCATCTCCAATTAAAGCCTCTCTTCTGATCTTCACTCTAAGCTTTCTTTTGCATGGCACACAAATGACTCAAACTTAACATTCTAAAACCAAGCTTATGCTTTTCTCCTCTAAAACCTGTCTCTGTGGGGGTGCCTGGGTGGCTCAGGACATGGTCTCATGGTCCTGGGATCCAGCCCCACATCCGGCTCTCGGAAGGGATCTTAAGAGGGTTGCTACTGTAGTTTCTAAGTCTAGGGGGTTTTATGGGCTTGTTGCTGGCTGTTTTAATCTGATTAACCCTCCAAGTGCCTGTCACCCAATCAGGCTTTTATCATCTATCGATCACCTGGGAAAGGGTGGAGGGCTCCTTCCAGGGTGGTGTAAAATCTTTTTAAGGGTGGTTTGGGGGGGGCAGGGGCCCCTTTTTGCTGCCTGCCTTTCTCCTGACTATCTTTCATTACCTATATTTAATACTCTCCTGATTTCTCTCTTCTTACCTTTTTTTAAAGAAAGATTTTATTTATTTGTCAGAGAGAGAGAGAGAGAGAGCGAGCACAGGCAGACAGAGTGGCAGGCGGAGGCAGAGGGAGGAGCAGGCTCCCTGCCAAGCAAGGAGCCCGATGCGGACTCGATCTCGGGACGCTGGGATCATGACCTGAGCCACCCAGGCGTCCCTAGTGCATGCCTATCTTGATCTCAGAGTCTGAGCTAGAGCACCACACTGGGGGTAGGAAAAAAAAAATCCAAGTCCCATAAAGACAAGGATTTTTGTTTGTTCATGATTGCATTCCCTGTGTCTGGAGCTCCGGAGGCCTAGGAAAACTTAAACACCTTTAACAGCCATCAATACCTCTTTCTGTTTGCCTTCCTCCATTCATTTATATATATTCTTTCCCTTTATGTGTGAGGATCTTTTGCTTCACGGTGTCAGTATATTGTATCTTATTAACATGTCAGTTGCTTATATTTTTCAAGTATGTCTGTCTCAGTCACATTGTAAGTGATGGCCCACCAAAGACCATTAGAGGCAGGAAAAACTTTAGAAAAAGGTACTTGAGGGCAGCAGACAGACACGCTGTGAACTCTAGGCTGTGGAGGAGCTAATATTCTCCCATGGAAGAATGAGTACATCTACATTAGCCTTTCAAGCACTTTCTTAGGCTCTGAGCGGGAACAGAACCAACGTTTTCCAGGAGATAAGGCGGAGAACCACAACCACTATCTCGGGCATACAGCTCAGTTTCACTCCCTCGCAGCCTCCATCCGGCCGCGAAAAATACTTCCGGCGTTCCGCTTTTTACGTGCTGACTCATGGCTAAAGGCTACGCCCCAGGTGTTAAGGCAGAATACAAAAAATATATAATTTGGGGGAAAAAACTTAGAAATTCATTTTCTCCACTCGTTTCCCAGTTTTCTCATCAAGGGAATATTTTTTTTCAGGGCCGCGGAGCACTATTCACTGGTGGCCTCACACCACCACCACTCGTACGTCATAAACGCGGCGCAAGCGCTTTTCCTCCCGTCGTCCTCCGCGCCACTGTCTCCGCCTCTTCCTCCTCGCCCCGCCCACTCTAGGTTTCCAGGTGCTCCGAGAATCCGGCCCGGTCGCTTTGGTTCCTTTTGTTCCCTGTTCCCATTGGTTGTTTGCATGAGCGTGACCTCTCTTCTTGCCTTCTGATTGGCTAGAATTAGTAGAGTCATCGGCGGCCGGGAGGGCGGGGGATGAGGAAAGCTGGCGTGAGGCACACCGGGTTGGGGGAGGGGTTCAGGCCTGTCCTCCCCAGCGGCTGCGGCAGCACCAGCGCCGGCCGCCGCCGCCTCTGGAACGCGGAGGAGGAGGAGCGGCTGGAGGAGTAGGAGGAGGAGGTGGTCCCTGGCGAGCGGGATGCTCATGGCTCCGGCTTGGTGGTGAATGCTGAGGAGAGTCACGGTTGCTGCAGTCTGTGCCACCGGGAGGAAGTTGTGGTGTGAGGCCGGGCGGGAGCTCGCGGCGCTGTGGAGAATCCAAGCGCGGGGTCAGTGTGAAGACTTGGCTGCCGCCAGACCCTTTGGTATTCTGACCATGCCTGGAAGGAACAAGGCGAAGTCTAGCTGCAGCTGTCCTGACCTGCAGCCCAACGGACAGGATTTGGGCGAGAGCGGCCGGGTTGCCCGTCTAGGAGCTGATGAATCTGAGGAGGAGGGACGGAGGGGGCCTATTAATAATGCCGGAGACCCTGAGATCGTCAAGTCTCCCAGCGACCCCAAGCAATACCGGTGAGGGAGGAGGCTTGGACCGGGGAGGAGAGCCGGGGTTCGGGCCTCTCTGTTGCTGACGCCGTCACTTCTTGTCTCAGTTTCCCGAAGGAGCAACAGGGGCACACTTCCCATCCCAAGTGCTTCTTGGGTGGAGGTGGCAGGGGCAATTAGGGGCTTCCATGTGGTTTCAGCTGGACAAGTGCAAAATCTTGGGTTCTACGAGGAATCAGGATGTCAGAATGGAAAGGGCTGTTCGAGTAATTTTGACATTTCACCGAAGAATGGATGGTTCTCTGAGGAAGGCAAGCTGGATGGTGAGGGAGTCTTGGTATTGTTATGAGGAAAGGTTGAAGGAGTTGGCAGTTTTAATTCTGGAGAGGATATTTTAAGGGGCATATTATCACTATCCAGAAATATTTTAGGTGCCCATGGCAGCAAGTGGGGTAAAACTAATGGGTGGGAGTTGCTAGAGGATGATATGGCCTCAGTAAAAGAACTTAGGCATCGTAGTTGGCCTAAGATGAAGTGTTTCCATGGGTTGTTCCTCATTTACTAGAATGGGGGATCTCTTCCAAGGTCTTGTTAGAGAGGACTTGGCTCTCAGTTGGGTGAGTCATAGAAGACTTGTGAGGTTTCTTCTAATCCTGAAATTGTCTACTTTTATGCTGGAATCCTCTGAACATCTTTAATTAAACTGGTGGCTCAATTCCCCACCTGAATATTTCTTTCAGAGGTAGCTTATTTCATAGAATGTTGTGACTATGATGTATTGTAAAGAGAGATCATATTGTCCTACAACTTCATTTTTCAGGTTGAAGAAATGAGATCCAGAGAGTTGGCTTCTTAGAATTACACAGCTAAGTAGCAGCTGATATTAAAACTCTGTCAATTTGGCACCAAACCCAGTGCACCGTTTAATGATTTTTATAATGTTCTTACTCATATTGGGTCGGAAGGTGAAGGATTCTAGATCCCAATTTCATATAAGCCTCTATAGTGTTAGAGCGGGAAAGAACCTTGTCGGTAATCTTTTCCACTCCTCATTACTCACATTTGACAAATGCCTGAAACTGAGGTCTAGAAAGAAGTGATTTAGCTCCAAGTTTAAGACTGGCCTACTTTCTCCTTTCATGCCCAAGCCTAGAGATTAACAGTACACAACTCTTTGTACTATTTTTTGCAGGCTGTAGGGTCAAGAGATATTTTTGGTGGACTAAACTTTTTCTTGTCAAAGATGATGATGGTTGCATTAGTAATATGTGAATGAGCAAATTGAAACCTTGATGAAAGGTGCTTACTTTCCAGATTAAATGTTGAGTAACAGCTTCAGTTTTTTCTTCCTATATAAAATTATACATAACAGCTCATGTTTATACACTATATGTCAAATACTGTTCTAATTGCTTTAGATATTTCATTTAATGACCTAATTTTGGTAAATTTATTTGACAAATGCTTAAGTTCTCCTGGGTGTCAGGTGTTGCACAATCTTAACTCTTTTCTAAAATTTGACTGAGTATAACTTATTCTCAGTGCTGGGCATACAAAAATGAGTAAGACCGTCCCTGCCTTCAGGGAGCTTCCAATCTCGAAGAGTGGCACACACGTTTAAAAAAAAAAAAAAGGTAAAATTAGGGCACTAACGTTTTATAGAAACCATAATGGAAGTATATGCTAGATATATTGGGGGAGTAATATAAGGAGTTACAGACTGCCTTTAGGGGGAAAATTAGGAAAGACTTAAAAGAAGAGGTGATACTTCAGGGGTATTCTTTGAATATATTGTTGCATTTCTATTTTGATGTGGTCTTTTGTCAAATAATTGTTCTTCTTAGTGTCTCAGTTCTTATTTTAAAGTGAATGGGGTTGATTAGAACAAGTGTTTTCCAGTAACTTTCTCCTTTCAAAAAGCAGGTCCGCTTCTATCTATCTTATATACTGCAAGTCTCAATTAGACTTAAAAAGAAAAGTTTTGTTCCTTTTTTTTTTTTTTTAAAGTAGGCTCCACGCCCAGCATGGAGCCCAATGCAAGGCTTGAACTCATGACTGTGAGATCAAGACCTGAGTTGAGATCATGAATTGGACCCTTGACCGACTGAGCCACCCCAAGATTCTGTGACTGTAGAATAAAGTTGGAAAACTTCCATACTAGATGATCTTTAAAGACTTACCTAACCTAAAGTGAAATTCTGGGAGCTTTTGAGTCAGAAACAGACGTGAGGCATTTATAGCCCAGAGAGCTGAATTATCCTTCTAGGACCCTCTCAGATGTTATCTCTGTGAAGTTTTGTTTTTGTTTATGTTTTTGTTTTTGTTTTTCTTCTGTGAAGTTTTTACATGTAGAACCAATTCCTCCTTTCACTGTATTTCAGTAGGATTTTGTTCATGGTCTATTACAGTACATATCCATCATATTATAATTACGTGTCTTTTGAGTGTGTGAATAAGCCCCAGAGGCAGACCTGATTAAAGGAATTATAGGGAAATAAAGACTGGAAAGATTTGCATATCAGTCTGCATTTATTAAGTAATAGCCTGTGGACTTTTACTTATGTATATGTGTAATTTGTATTTAGCTTTTTTGAAATGTTAAACGTACCTGCAGGACTTGCATTCTGTTTTTTTTTTTTTTTTTAAAGATTTTATTTATTTATTTGACAAACAGAGATCACAAGTAGGCAGACAGGCAGGCAGAGAAAGAGAGAGGAGGAAGCAGGCTCCCTGCCAAGCAAAGAGCCCAATGGCATTCCAGGACCCTGGGATCATGACCCGAGCCGAAGGCAGAGGCCTTAACCCACTGAGCCACCCAGGCGCCCCTCCATGTTTAACCAGTTTGTAAAAAGCCCTGTGTTTTTCTGTGGGGAAGGGGAGAACAATATGAAAAGTCTTATAAGCTTCTGAAGGGCAAGCTCTTTTATTTTAAATTTTGTTCAGACTGTTACAAGTGAGAGGTTGGTTATCTTAATAAATTCTCAATATACCAAAGAAAATAATCAATGTGTACTGAATAAGGTACAGGTTATTTCTGAATGTTGTTTACTATTATATGCTGATGAATAGAAGGATCTTCACAATCCAAGTGAACATCTGCTGGCTTCCCAAAGAGTGGTGGGACACACTTCTGAGCAGAAGCTTTAGGCAAATCTCAGAAATCAGAATATACATCAGATAATTTTCTTTTGTATTGGATGGGAAGAACGTGGGTTTATTTCTTGATCATTTCAACTAAAATCCCCTGGAATAGTAAGGCTTTTTGCTTTTTTTTTCATATATGAGATAGCAATTACAATACATCTTATTGGTAGGATTATAGAATCTGAGAGCTACAAAATAAATCATGTACTTACATCCATATAAATTCTAGAAACTTGACACTGTCCAACCCCTTGTTCTGATACCTGAACTTAAAACTTGATGTCGATTGTACCTTCTTAGTCTTGTAGAGATAAATTCCTTGTGAGATTCGAGCTCCATTAACAAAGTAAGTGCGTCTATGGTTGAAACACATTAAATCTTCTGAATACTAATATGACTTTAATAAATGTATCTTTGTTACCGTTCCTTAGACTGATTTCTTCAATGTGGGCTGATGGGCTGGTAAGAATAGGAAGAACATTCTTAACTAAAATGTTTCTTTTGGAAATAAGATTTAGCATTAAAAAGATCTCTAGCCCATTAAAAATAATACTAGTTCATTTAGACTCCTGGTAGAGTTAGGGAACAGATACTGAAGCACAAATGCATTAAATGTAATAGGTGCTAGAATGTGTAAAGTATGGCATTTTTAGCCCTTTGTGTATCTAGTTTTCTATCATTAGTTATGTGCCCTTGAGCACATTAATCTCTCTAAGGCTGAGGACCTTTAAAGACACAGAAGAGGAGCAACTCATAAATCATTGAAGTTGAAAAGGAACAGTCAGGAAGCAGGAGAAAATGCTAGTGTCCCCTCCCCATCCTTTTTTTAAAAGTGAGGAGCCATTGGAGGAAGAATGCTTTAAGTATTACATTATTAGATTATTATGATAAGTCAGGTAATGTAAGAACAGAACAGTCTTGTGGAGACCCAAGAAATAATTTGGACCCTGATGAAAGCAGTTTCAAAGGAATGGTAGGCAGAAGCTAGATTGCAGTGAGTTACAAAATGAGAAATTTTAGATAGATATTTCTAAAGGGGAGGGGCTAAGGAGGTTTTAGGATAAAGTATTATTATATGGGGTCAAGGGAGAATTTTTCAACACAGAAGAGACATGAGCACGTTTATTGCTTGAGGAAAAAAAAGAATCAGTAGAGAAAGAAGTTGAAGATAGAGAAGACAATAGAGGGAACAAGATCCTTAAGATGATTGTGAGGTGACAGGGTCAAGAGTATTTATGAGGGGATTTGTTTTAGAGAAATAGAAAATCTCTATTGCAAATGGAGAAAGGTATAGTGAAGAGTATGGATGCAGGCAGTTCGGCGCTGAAAGCATTGCTTTATAGACTTTTTCCTCTGCAAAGTAGGCACTGGAGTTTACTTAAGTGGTTTTTTAAGAAGTTGTGGGGGAAGTGGTAGGAAACAGAGGAAGCCTTTAGTGGTAAAGATTGAAATAGCTAATGTGGAGAATAGGTGAAGTATATTTGGGAAATAGCTAAGAGAAGCTGTGCGTTCTTGATAATGAAAATGACCTAAGTAAACCAGTGTTTTTAGATTAATCTAAAGATAGTTTAGATCCATAGGATAAGGCAAGACTGGTGTAAGAGGTAGTTATAGGGGTGCTTGGGTGGCTCAGTTGGTTAAGTGTCTGCCTTTGGCTCAGGTCATGATCCCAGGGTCTTGGGATCAAGTCCCACATTGGGCTCTCTGCTTAGTGGGGAGCCTGCTTCTCCCTCTGCCTCTGCCTGCCACTCCTCTTGCTTTTGCTCTCTCTCTGTCAGATAAAAAACTTAAGATCTTAAAAAGGTAATTATAATTGTGTATTGAATGGTGTGCACTGATATATACTACTATTTCTCTAATTGACATATTCCTTTTTTACTTTTTTTTCTTTCCCCATATTAACTCAGTTTAGCTAAGCTAAAAACCCATGAGACCATGCCCTCTTGTTCATTTAGTGTCCAGCACATGGTAGGTTCTCAAATAATATTTGTAGAATGTATAATTGCATGAGTCGTCGTATACTAGGTGTTTTCATGGAACTCTTGGGGATATTCTGCCAGAAATTTTTTATTTTTATTATTTATTTATTTATTTTTAAGATTTTATTGGTTTGAGAGAGAAAGTGAGAGCACGCAAGTTGGGGGGAGGAGCAAAGGGAGAGGGAGAAGCTGACTCCCTGCTGAGCAGGGAGCTGGGCTGTCCTCCGGGCTGATTACCAGGACCCAAGGATCATGACCTGAGCCAAAGGCAGATGCCCAACTGAGTGAGCCACCCAGGCACCCCAGAATTTATTTATTTGTTTATTTAAAAATTGTATCTATTCATATGACAGCACAAGCACGGGGAGCAGCAGGCAGAGGGAGAGGCAGGCTTATTGCTGACTAGGGACCCCGAGGTGGGGCTTGGCCCCAGGGCCCTGGAATCATGACCTGAGCTGAAGGTAGATGCTTAGCCAACTGAACCACCCAGGCGTCCTCCAGAAATTTTTTAGATTAAATTATTAGATTAAAATTGATATTCAAGGAGAACAGTATGAATGGATAGGTTTCAGAAGAAAATATACAAGTAGTAATGTATACAGTAATAATTGTAGTGTATTTAATTCATGTAGAAGCTTGTGGAGCTTGGCAGCTAGTTAGCAATCAAATGTTAGTTATCATTTTAGTATGTTCCCAATTAAATTTGCAGCACTGTAATAGCAAAAAATCAGCAATTTTATTGTCCATTAGTTGGCTAAAGATTAGGTTATTATATAATTATATAATGACAACAATATGTAGCCATTAAAAAAGAGATGGTTTTATATATTAAGATGGAAAGATGTCCTGTGTTTTATTGTTGAATGAAAACAGCTGGTTGCTACCCAAAATACATTGTATAATTCCATTTTTAAAAGGAAAAGATAACACCTCCCATTAAGTGTTTACCTAAAATACAATTTTTTATGTTTAGATATATACAGAGATAGTTAAGAATGATAGTAAGTCTATTTCTCTAGGGAAAGGTGAGAGGAATTTGACTTGTATTATTTACTTTTTAATAA
Organism: Taxidea taxus jeffersonii; assembly: GCA_003697995.1. Lineage (NCBI taxonomy): Eukaryota > Metazoa > Chordata > Mammalia > Carnivora > Mustelidae > Taxidea > Taxidea taxus. The sequence goes on along the minus strand of RCUC01140147.1, from coordinate 78,917 downwards.
TGAGAAAAGATCAGTCAGTAAATAAAAGTTATTATATGGTCATTGTAGGAAATTTAGATAATGAAAAGAATTTTCACTATCTAAATTTTAGATATTTTAAAGAATTTAAAAAAATCCCTGTAATCATTCCATCCAGCGTTAACCATTTGTAACTATATTTTTATAACCTTTATTCCTATGCATTTATAATTTGTGTGTGTGTGTATGTATATATATATATATGTATATATATATATATATTGAAGTATACTTGACATATAAGTTTCAGGTGTACAACATAATGGTTTGCAAATTATTTGTTGTCATATGCTCATCATGATAAATCACCACACAAAATTGTTAAAATATTATTGACTATATTCCCAATGGTGTACTTTTCTTCCCTGTGACTTACTTATTTTATAACTGGAAGTTTGTACCTCTTAATTTCCTTTACCTATTTTACCTGTCCCTCTACAGTCTCCCATCTGGTTATCACTAGTTGTTCTTTATGAGTCTGTTTTTCTTTGTTGTTGTTTGTTTCGTTGTTCAGATTCCTTATGTAAGTGAAATCATATGGTATTTGTTTTTCTCTGACTTTTTTCACTTAGTATACTCCTGTAGTTCCACCCATGTTTTCACAAATGGCAAGATTTCATTCTTTTTCATGACTGAGTTAATATTCCATGTGTATGTATACCACATATTTATCCATTCATCTATCAGTGGGTACTTAGGTTCCTTCCTAAGGATATCTTGGCTTTTGTAAGTAATATTGCAGTAAATATAGGGGTGTGTATATCTTTTTGAATTAGTATTTTCATTTTTCTTGGGTAAATGCCCAGAAGTGGAATTGCTGGATCTTATGGTACTTGCATTTTTAGTTTTTGAGGAACCTCTATGCTGTTTTCTGTAGTGATTGCACCAGTTTACACACTCACTAATAGTGCACAACAACTCCCTTTTCTCCACATCCTTGCCTCGTTACTTCCTGTCTTTAGCTATTCTGACTGGTGTGAGGTGGTTTCTCATTGGGTTTTGATTTGTGATTAGTAAGCATCTTTTCATGTTTCTATTGGTCATGTGTATGTTTTCTTTGGAAACATGTCTATTTAGGTCATCTGCCCATTTTTAATCATATTTTGGTGTTGACTTGTATGAGTTCTGTATTTTGGGTGTTAACCCCTTATTCAATATATCATTTGCAAATACGTTCTCCCATTCAAGAGGTTGCCTTTTCATTTTGTTGATGGCTTCATTCTCTGCAAAAGCTTTTTAGTTTGATACAATCCTCATTTATTTTTGCTTTTGTTATCCCTTACCTGGGTAAACATATCCAGAAAAGTATTGCTAAGGTTGCTGTGCATGAGATTACTGCTTGTGGTTTTCTTTTGGGAGTTTTATGGTTTTAGGTCTTACATTTAGGTCTTTAATCCATTCTGAGTTTATTTTTGTGTATGGTGAAAGAAAGTGGTTCAGTTCCATTCTTTTGTATGTGGCTGTCCAGTTTTTCTACCACCATTTATTGAAGAGACTGTCTTTTCCTCATTATATATTTTTGCCTTCTTTGTCATAATCATATAAGTGTGTATTGGTTTATTTCTGGGCTCTCAATTCTATTCCGTTGATCTATGTGTCTGTTTTGTGCCAGTACCATACTGTTTTGATATACATTTAAAAAAATGGCCATGAACATTTTCTTATTGTTTCTCAATATACTTTGTCTACCTAGTGGTCCATTGTGTAGGTATACAATAATACTGTAATTTAATCATTACTGTTTTAAAAGATAGATTGTCAAATTTTCTTTACCTAAGAAGCCTGTTTATTCCCTACAGAGTCTTTTGGGAGTGAACCCAATCATAATGAATTTGGTAGGTATGTAGGGTAACCTCTGGTGATCTGGTCTGTTTCAAGGATATTCTCTAAATGGGAGACCTGGCAGGCATGAAGATTGGTTTATTCTGGGACTTCCACTCTGACATAGTCCTCATATTCATACTGTTTCCCAGAATGAAGTCAGTGCAACTTAGAGGAAGTTGAGTAGATTAAAGGCCCTTTATTATAGTCCTTTCTGGTATTGGGGTGGGGAGGTGGTGGCTGGAAGGCTCAATTACATGGTTAGACCAGAACTGAACTGTTGTAAAAAGGTTTGGAAGTAGACTATGGTTTGAAAAGTTAACTTGGGGGACGCCTGGGTGGCTCAGTTGGTTAAGCAGCTGCCTTTGGCTCAGGTCATGATCCCAGCATCCTGGGATCGAGTCCCACATCGGGCTCCTTGCTTGGCCGGGAGCCTGCTTCTCCCTCTGCCTCTGCCTGCCACTCTGTCTGCCTGTGCTCGCTCGCTCTCTCTCTCTAACAAATAAGTAAAAATAAAAAAAATCTTTAAGAAAAAAAAAAAAAGAAAAGTTAACTTGGTCCTTTGGAGAGGTGTTTAGAGTATTTTTATTACTGAAACCAACAGTAATCTTGCTTCTCCTAATACTAATAACTGTATTTGTTGAGTTATTAGTAAATAACTGTATTTGTTGCTTATTATTACTAAATAATAACTGTATTTGTTGCTTACTATGTACTAGGTCCTGTTCTAAGGAGTTTATGTAGATTACCTCATTTAATCTTTGCAGTAACCCTATTAGGTAGTGCTCTTATTACACGATAGCCTAAAATTCTGTTCTGTGTAAACACATTCCGAGCAGGTACGGAGCACTGATTAGTACAAATGGATTGTGTTCTCTCATTTGGTTCCTTCTAAGCATACTTCCTACCTGGGCGGATAAGCTCCGAGCCCCTCAATTTTTGTTTTTTTTCCTAGCTCTGTCTTCTGTTGTGCTATTTTGTACTCTTTTTCTTGGCACATTGTACTCTTTGGTCATGTTTGCCTTGTGAGTTGAAGCATTACCTCCTTTGTGAGTCCTTTTATGCATGTATGTATGTAGGTATGTATGTAATCTCTGTGACCAAGAGTTGCATGCTGTCCTGACTGAGCCAGCCAGATGCCCCTTGTGAATCCTTTCTAACTCTTCTTTCAGTCCTACCCACCCACATTTGAGTTATTTACTCCTTTATGTACCCCCGTAGCAATTTTTTTCAAGCTGTTTTATATTTTTATAAGTTCAACTCATTTTTCCCCCTTATTCTGAAATTTTTGTCTCTTTGAATCTTACTTGCCTTTTCTTCTGTTACTCATAAGTCATATGTCTGTACCTCTTTAAGACCCATTGCTCCATTTTTGTACTACCCATCCCCTTTATCGATACTATCCATCAATTATTTTAACAATTTTCCCCTTCCATTTTACATCATCCTTTTCCCCCTCTCATTGGATCATTTCCTTGAGTACACAAATATGTTTTATTGTTCTTGTCTTCAGGGAAAAGACATTTCTTTATTTTGTATCCCCTCTGAGTTACACCCTTCCAGCTACTCAAGTTTCTTGGTTTTCCTTATAGCAAAGCTTGTTATAAGAATTGTCTGTATTTGGGGCATCTGGGTGGCTCAGTCAATTGAGCCTCCAGCTTTTGGTTTCTGCTCAGGTCTTGATCTCATGGATTGTGGGATCGAGTGGAGCTTCATGCTCAGCAGGGAGCCTGCTTGAAGATTTTCTTCCTCTGTCCTTCCCCTATTCATGCATGTACATGTGTATGCTCTATCTCGCTCATAAATTTAAAAAAAAAAGGTCTATACTTGAAATTTGCAGTTTATTTATTCTCATGTCTTTTTTTTGAGAATGTCCATTTTAATTTGTAATTTTAAAATTTAATATATGATTTATATCTTTCATTGCCATTAATATGTTCCACAGCATCATTAAAACAATTTTTTTATTGATGTATAGTTGACATTCACATTATTTCTTGAACTCAGAGTGGTCTTTTGCCATTATTGCTGTATCAATATAGCTGTTTTCAAGATCACAAGTATCCTTTACAGTTGGTTAGTTCTCAAGTTCTTATCTTACTTGGCCTTTCAGTATCGTATGACATGGTTAATCATTCTTTTCTTGAAATGCTTTTTTCAGATGGCTCCCGGTCAATTCAATACTGTTCTACTTCTCTTTCTGCTTCATTCAAAAATTCCTCCATATAAGGATTCTTCCATATCTCCTTGACCTCTAAATTTTGGAGTGCGGAGGCCTCAGTCCTCAGACCTCTTCTTTTCCCTGTTTTCCTTTGCACTCTGTGTTATTTCATTCAGTTTAATTGGCTTTAAATAGCACCCTATATAAAGTAACAGTTTTAGGCAGGTTTTCAATCCCTATACCCTTTCTTATGGCTATGTTTCTTCATAACACTTATTGTCATTTGATATATATTTACTGGTTTTTGAGAACAGGGAGTTTGTTTTATTCACTGCTGTATCCCCAGTGCCTAGATTGTTAGTGCCTGTCTCATAGTCTTGCTTACATCTCTGACTTCATCCTTTTCTCCTCTGGCCTGATTGCTATATAACGATACGTTTTTTGGTCTTTTTTTAAAATAATTTTATTTCTCACTTTTGTTTCAGATAAAAAAAATTTTTTTTAAACATTTTATTTATTTGTCTGAGAGAGAGTGCACAAGCCAGAGGTGGAGGCAGAGGGACAAGCAGGGCTTGATCCCAGAACCCTGGGATCATGACCTGAGCGAGCCAAAGGCAGATATTTAACCGACTGAGACACCCAGGCACCCCTAAAAAATTTTTTTTTAGGAAATAAAACCATACCAATACAGTTGAAATTCTTTATAATTGCTCCTCCCATTTCACTGCCTACCCTCTTTTCACAGTATTAATCACTATCTAAATTAGATATATATACCATTCCTACGTAAATTTTTATACTTTTTATCAAATAAACATTTATTTGTAAACACTGTATATTGTTTTAAGACATACAAAAAGGAGTTGTCATATTAATGTCTCATAACCTGCTTTTTTTTTTGGTTTAACATTGCTTTTGAGATTTGTCAGTGCTAATAAGCATAATACTCTATGTTAAATGCTGTTTAATAATATCTTGTATGATACATCATAATTTTTCTATTTTCCTATTACTGGTCATTTAGTTTATTCCCAGTTTTCTGTTTTTTGTTTTTTTTTTAATGATTATGCCACCATTTATCTTTTCTCTGATAGTTGGACATTTAACTTGTTCCCAGTGTTCAGTGAACATTTTATACATGACTCCTTGGGCACACATTTGAGAGTTTGTATATTAATAATTGACACAACTCATTTTTAACTAGATGTTGCCAAAGCACTCTTCTAACTGGCTGTACTATTTTACATTTATGACAATAGAGCATTAGGGTTCCTCCTCCTGTACCTTTCTACCAACTCTTGATATTGTTAGATTTAAAAAAAAAATTATTGAGAATCTGATCTTTAGGAAACATTTTTCTTTTCTTTTCTTTCTTTCTTTCTTTTTTTTTTTTTTAAGAGAGAGAGCAGGTGTGTGAGCACGAGTGGAGTGGGAGGGGCAAAGGGAGAGAGAGAATCTTAAGTGGACTCCATTCCCTGTGCGGAGCCCAGCAAGGGGCTCAGTCTCATGAGCCCACTGGGATCATGACTTGAGCAGAAATCAAGAGTCGATCCTTAACTGACTGAGCCACCCAGGTGGCTATTTTTCTCTTCTAAAAAGTCCTTTTTTTTTTTAAAGATTTTATTTATTTATTTGATAGACAGAGATAACAAGTAGGCAGAGAGGCAGAGAGAGAGGAGGAAGCAGGCTGTCCGCAGAGCGGAGAGCCCGATGTGGGGCTCGATTCCACGACCCTGGGATCATGACCCGAGCGGAAGGCAGCGGCTTTTACCCACTGAGCCACCCAGGCGCCCCTCTAAAAAGTCCTTTTGTTTGCATTTTCTCTTATTACTAATAAGATCAAGAATTATTTCATGTTTCCTGGCCTTTGGATTTCTCCTTTTATGAACTGCCTATTTTGGGGGGAGGGTGGGGTTTTTTTCCTCTTTAAAATGGACTTGCGGGGGCCGCCTGGGTGGCTCAGTGGATTAAAGCCTCTGCCTTCGGCTCAGGTCGTGATCCCAGGGTCCTGGGATTGAGACCCGCATGGGCTCTCTGCTCGGCGGGGAGCCTGCTTCCTCCTCTCCCTCTGCCTGCCTCTCTGCCTACTTGTGATCTCTGTCAAATAAATAAATAAAATCTAAAAAAAAAATTAAAATTAAAAAAAATAAAATGGACTTGCGAGGCGCCTGGGTGGCTCAGTTGTTAAGCATCTGCCTTTGGCTTGGGTCATGATCCCAGGGTCTTGGGATCAAGCATCTCACTGGGCTTGCTGCTTGGTGGGAAGCCCCCCCACCCCCACCCCCACCCCCGACTCCCCCTGCTTGTATTCCTTCTCTTGCTGTCTCTGTCAAATAAATGAATAACATCTTAAAAAAAAGAAAAAAAATGACTTTTAAGAATTCTTTATATATTTTGAATCCTTTATTGTTTATACGAGTTGCAAATATATTCTCTAAGTCTATATAGCTTTTCTTCACCCTTTGTTTATAAAGGTTTGTTTATTAATCACCTTTGTTTATAAAGTCTCAAAATTTAATCAGGTTTTTTCATCTTTATGGTTTGTGCTTTTTTCATCTGATTTATTTTCTTCTAGAAGTTTTACAGTTTTGTTTTTTTATATTTGGATATGGACCTAATTTTATTACTGTTGTATAAAAATACATACAACCAGTTGTCCAAGCACACCTTTTGAAGTCTATATCCCAGAAGTCACCAAATGTTTTCTGTAAAGGGCTACATAACAAACATTTTTGTTAGCCTTTGGCAGTCAAGAGGCAAAATTAAAGGCATGTACGTACGTACTTTTATAACAAGGAAGAAAAATTTCTGAAATTTTTTTAGATTTCTGCTAATTTTAAATAAGAATTTTATTAAGTTCAAAATACAGTAATAGTACTTAAAAATAATTATTTATTTGAGAGAGAGAGAAAAAAAAAAAACGAGCAGGGAGAAGGGGCTGAGAGAGAGAGAGAGAGAGAGAGAAGCAGACTTGGAGGAGCCTGATGTGGGGTTCAGTCCCAGAACCTGGAGATCATGACCTGAGCCGAAGGCAGACCCCTAACTGACTGAACCACCCAGGTGCCCTGTAATAGTACTTTTTTGATAATACAGATAAGCTAGTGAGAAGAACAGAATTCTTTTTATTGGGATAACATTTTTGGGGGGGTTCAGTATTTCTCATTATCAAAGTTGATTGTGACTGTTCATCTGTTAATACTGGTTTGTGATGAGACTTTACATATTTCATCTTTGAAAATGTGTTTACATCCTGACAGGTACTGCCAAATATTGATGTCAGTCCATTGAGCATATGCTTTTAATTTGGCATATTCATTGTTTGGAAGGCATTTACAGAATTCTGTTAGATTCTTGTGATATTTTTACTTTTAGCATGTCATTACGTTTTAGATTAATCATTTTTTAAGCGTAATTAAAGAGAATCTCCTTTGTTTGGAAACCTTTTGTATTGGATGTACATCCTTTCCTACAAATATTAATGTTTCACCTTTTTAAAAAAAATGATTTTATTTATTTATTTAACAGAGAAGATCAGGAGAGCATAAGCCGGGGGGGGGGGGGGAACTGCAGAGGGATAGGAAGAAGCAGGCTCCCTGCTGAGCAGGGAACTGGGTACAGGGCTCCATCCTAGGACCCTAGGATCATGACCTGAGCTGAAGGCAGTCGTCTAACCAACTGAGCCACCCAGGTGCCCCTCACTTCTGATTGAAAATTAGGTGGAAACTCCTCAATTAGATGGAGTCTTTGCACAGTTAAAAGTACTTTGAAATAGGGAAATTTCTTTTGTGCTTGCACCAAGGTCTGAAAAACATTGTTGGAACTATAGTTTGCTTGGAAAATGTAACTGTTGGCCAATTTGTGTGGGAATAGAGATATGGCTTCTTGTTTTAACCTTTGACAGCATAGGAAGTATATAAAGCAGCTTACCATTATGGGTGATTTAGATAACATTAGTTGCTGTTGAAATGACTTTACCATAAAATGTTTTGCCTAGGGACGCCTGGGTGGCTCAGTTGGTTAAGCGGCTGCCTTCGGCTCAGGTCATGATCCCTGCGTCCTGGGATCGAGTCCCACATCGGGCTCCTTGCTCGGCAGGGAGCCTGCTTCTCCCTCTGCCTCTGCCTACCTCTCTGTCTGCCTGTGCTCGCTCTCTCTCTAACTAATGAATAAATAAAATCTTTAAAAAAAAATGTTTTGCCTAAGTGCTATTTTGTAATTTAGGGTTGAATTCGTTAAGAAACACTATGGAGTCTTCAGGAAAAGCTAATTTCCAAAAAGCTATTTGGTGTTTTACAGTAGTGGTTGAAGGCTGTTCTTTTTCAGAAAATTTCAGTCTTGTCCTGAAACTCAAAAATTGCAATAAAATGTTCCCATTGCTAAGCCATCAAACCTCTCTATAGTAAGGTAATTCAAGATATTTTGCTTCTGTTTCTGAATTCCATGAAAAAAATTCATGGAATTGATCATTGTAAAGTCTGTAAGAGTAAATGATATTGCTGTTTCACTAATACATGATAGAATCAAATATTTTCTCTAAAGTACTGCTGATGAATAAGACTGAATAATCATAGGCTTTGAAACCCCTCATAAAAGGTGAATTTGTCCAACTAAATCTTTTTTTCTGCTCCACACAAATATTTACCAACAGTATTAGTAATATGTATTAGATTCTACTTCCAGTTGTAGTTCATTCATGTTTTCTCAACCTCTTTGAAAATATTCTTAGAGGGGCGCCTGGGTGGCTTAGTCAGTTAGATGGCAGTTAGTCATGCCATCGGCTCATGTCATAATCTCAGGGCCCTGGGATCAAGCCCTGCACTGGGTTCTCTACTCAGGAGCGAGTCTATTTCTCCCTTTGCCTTTGTGGTCTCTCTTACTTTCACTCTCTCTCAAATAAATAAATAAAATCTAAAAAAGAAAAAGAAAGGAAGAAAATATTGCCTCCCAACCCCTGGCAACTATCATTCCACTTTATTTCAGTGAATATTACTGCTCTAGGTAACTCATGTAAGTGAAATCATACAATATTTGTCCCTTTGTATCTGGCTTTACATCATTTAGCATATATTCAAAATTCATCCATGTTGTAGCATATGTCAGAATTTCCTTCCTTCCTTCCTTCCTAAGATTTTATTTGTCGGAGAGAGAGCGTGCAAGCAGAGGGAGAAGCAGGCACCCCACTGAGCGAGGATCCCAATGTGGGACTCAATCCCAGGATCCTGGGATCATGACCTGAGCCAAAGGCAGATGCTTAACCAACTGAGCCACCCAGGGATCATGATTTTTCCTTCCCTTTTAAAGGAATAATATTCTGTTGTATGTATATACAACAATATTCTATTGTATGTATATTCTATATGTATGTATATGCATATAGAATAATATTCTATTTGTATGTATATACATAACACATATGTATGTAATATTCTATTGTATGTATATATGTATATATTATATGTATACACACATACGTATGCATATGTATGTATGTTGCATGTATATGCATGTATATACAATATTCTATTGTATGTATATATATTCTATTGTATGTATAGACATTGAGTTGTTTGCTGCTTTTAGCTATTGTGAATAATGCTGTTGTGAGCATTGATCTACAAATCCTATTTGAGTCCTTGCTTTAAATTCATTTGGATATATATCCAGAAATGGTATTGCTCAACCATTTGCATTCTCCTAGTACATTAATATTGTTGTGTAAAAATCTACCTCGCAAATTAAGTAATTCAAAGCAACAATGATTTATTATTTCTTAAAATTCTGCGGACTAACTAGACACTTTTTGTGCCTGGGGTCACTTATGTGACTGCATTCATTTGGTGGGTTGGGTGGAGCTAGAATACCTACGATGGCTTTAGTCACATGTTTGGGCCTTGGTATGGACAACAAGAAAATGGGCCTTCTCTCTGCTCACAATCTCTCTTTATTAGGTGTGGCTTGTATTACTTCATGTGACAGCTGAGTCCCAAGAGAATAAAGGCAGAAGCTGCAAGACATCTTGAGGCCTAGACTCCAGGACTTACACATCAATTTCACCACAATGTAGGCTGTTTTAACTTCAGAGCTTCAGCTGTCTAGAATTATAGGCAGTGCCAAACAGGGATTTTTTTTTAAAATTCATCAGTGATATAAGTGTATAGCTACAGTTTGTTCATTTTCATATTCCCTTGTATGATTATGTCTCAGTTTTTGCATCCATTCCACTGTCATTGGTTATTTAGGTTGTTCCCTTGTTTTTGCTATTTCTTTCTTTCTTTTTTTTAACATTTTACTTATTTATTAGGGATTTGATTTTTAGAGCTTTTTTGGGCATAACAGTACTTAATGCTTTTATTGATTTCTCGAGCCAGGCCTGCAGTTTTAAACTGCAGAGATGTCTAAGATTACAAATATGCTGTAGAGTAATTATTGACTAAGGTACTAGGCTTAAATTGGTAATTCCAGTTCTAAATAGTGCTAAATCTCTTTAGGTTAAAGGAGGGTATTTGGGAGGGTTTACTTTGTAGCTTTGTAACTTGTCATCACCCTCCCCATCTCCACCATGTGGTCTCAAGTATTTTTGGATTTAAATATGTGAGCTCTTAACTGGTAATTTTAGTGACTGAAGGTGCATTTCTTTAAAAAAGTTAACTTGTTAAGGAACAAATAAAAATGTGTGGGTGTATACTTTATTATAGAGAGAATAATACTATACTCTTGATTCTTGGATATGGTTTAAAAAATCTACTTTGGTCTTTTGTGTCAGTATAGGAGCATTGGGAGAATGAAACAATAAAGGAGGACAGATTAAGTAAGCTAGAGGAAGAGAAGTTTTCTTAGGGAAAGACCAACATCTTATATACATATAAATATTTGAAGCTACATGGTTTGGGGGGAAGTAGCGACCGAGTTATGTAATTACAAAGCTAGCACCCAAGTATCCTCTTTTGACCTAAAATGGTTTAACACTATCTATCTAGGCCTAAAAATAGCAACTTAAGGCTGGAACCTTTTCTCTCTATATATGAAAATGAGGTCTTGAAGGCTATACAGTATGCTGTATTATGGCTGGCTATAGGATAATTTATTTGCACATTCATCTATCTGTGGACAGTTGGGTGATTTCCAGTTTTCTCTATCAAATGTTGCTTCAGTGAACCCTCTTGACATATCTTTGTACATGTGTATGAATATTTCCATGAGATACCTAGAAATGAAATTACTGGGTTAAAAGTATGCAGAGCTTACATTAAAAAAATAGGTATAGCCATATTTCTTATAAAAACACTATACCAGTTGAGATTTATAAGCAGTATGTGAGAATATTCTCTCCTCTTGTCAGTATTGGATGACATTAATTTTAATATGAAAAATATTTTATTTATAATAAATTATATTTATTTATAAAATAAAAATATTTTAATTTGATTATCTTTGATTTCTAGTGAGTTTTAGCATCATTTCATTTTTTGGCTGTCTTGTATTTCTTCTTGAGATGTTTGTATACCTTTTTAAAACCTGTTTTCATTGGTTTTCTTTCTTTGCTCATTAATGTGAAAGAATTTTTATATGTTGTTAATCTTTTCTCTCAGTACAGGCATACCTTATTTTACTGTGCTTTGCTTTATTGCACCTCACTGCTACTGCATTTTTTTTACAAATTGAAGGTTTGTGGTTATTGTTTGTCAAGCAAGTCTGTCAGCACCATTTTTTTTTTTTAAAGCAGATGACAATCACATACTTTAGATTTTATTTATTTATTTGACAGACAGAGATCACAGGTAGGCAAAGAGGCAGGCAGGGAGAGAGAGGAGGAAGCAGGCTCTCCGCAGAGCAGAGAGCCCAATGTGGGGCTGGATCCCAGGACTCTGGGATCATGACCTGTCAGCACCATTTTCTAGCAAATGCTGCTCTGTGTCTCTGTGCCCTATCTTGGTAATTCTCACAGTATTTCAGACTTTTTCATTATTATTATATTATGGTGGTGTGTGGTCAGTTATCTTTGATGTTACTATTGTAATTGTTTCAGAATGCCACAAAGTGCGGCCATATAAGATGTCAGGCTTAGTTGATGAATGTTGTATGCATTCTGATTGGTCCACTGACTAGTCATTCCCCTATCTCACCTTCTCCTGGGGCTTTCCTGGTCCCTGAGATACAACAATATTGAAATTAGGTCAGTTAATACCTCTACAGTGACCTCTAAGTGTACAAGTTAAAGGAAGGAGCCCTGTGTCTCTCACTTTAAATCAAAAGCTAGAAACAATTAATTTTAGTTACAGAAAGCTAGACTTCTTGGGCCAGTTAGCCAAGTTGTGAATGCAATAAAAGTACTACTTCAGTGAATGCACAAATGATAAGAATGATAAGAAAGCAAAAACAGCCTGATTTGGAGAAAATTTAAGTGTTCTGGATAGAACATTTTTTCCTTAAATCAGAGCCTAATCCAGAACAAGACCCTAACTCTTTTCAGTTTTTTTAAATTCTTTTTTTTTTTTTTTTAAGATTTTATTTTACTTGACACAGAGAGGGGTCACAAGTAGGCAGAGAGGCAGGCAGAGAGAGGGGGGGAAGCAGGCTCCCCGCCAAGCAGAGAGCCCGATGCGGGGCTTGATCCCAGGACCCTGAGATCATGACCTGAGCCGAAGGCAGAGGCTTAACCCACTGAGCCACCCAGGTGCCCCCTCTTTTCAGTTTTATAAAGGCTGAGAGAGGTGAGGAAGCTGCGAAAGAAAATTTTGAAGTTAGCAGAGGTTGGTTTATGAGGTTTAAAGAAAGAAGCTGTCTCCATAAGATAAAAGTGCAAGGTGAAGGGGCGCCTGGTGGTTCAGTTGGTTAAGTGTTTGCCTTCTACTCAGGTCATGATCCCCAGGACCTGTGATTGAGCCCTGTGTCATTGTCCAGGCTCCCTGCCCAGCAGGGGAATCTGCTTCTCTTTTTCCTTCTGTCTCTCCCCCTGCTCCTGCTTTCTCTTTCACTCATTCTCTTACAAACACATACATACATACATACATACATACCTGAAATAAAAAGTATAAGGTGAAGCAGCAAGAAGTAGAAGCTACAGCAAGTTATCCAGAAGATCCAGTTTAGATAATTAAGGAAGGTGGCTACACTAAACAACAGATTTTCAGTGTAAATGAAACAGCCTTCTATTGGAAGAAAATTTAGGACTTTTATAGCTAGAGAGGAGGAGTCAGTGCCTGGCTTCAAAGGACAGGCTGACTCATGTTAGGAGCTAAAGGCAGCTGATGACTCTAAATTGAGGCCAGTTCTCAGTTACCATTCTGAAAATCCTAAGTCCCTTAAGAATTATGCTTAATCTACTCTGTCTCTGCTCTATAAATAGAACAACAAAGCCTGGATGATAGCACAGCTATTTACAACATGGCTTACTGAATATTTAAACCTACTGTTGAGACTTACTGCTTAGAAAAAGATTTTTTTTTAAAATATTACTGTTCATTGGCAATGCACTTGGTTACCTAAGAGCTCTGATGCAGATGTACAATGAGATGAATGTTGTTTTCATGCCTGCTAACACAGCGTCCATTCTGCAGCCCAGGTTATCAAGGAGTAATTTTGACTTGTAAGTTTTATTATTTAGCGAATGAATTTTCTAAGGCTCTAGCTACCATAGGTAGTGATTCGTCTGATGGATCTGGGCAAAGTAAATTGAAAACCTTCTGGAAAGGATTCACTATTCTAGATGTCATTGAGAACATTTGTGATTCATGGGAAGAGGTCAAACTACCTTGCAAATACAAGAGCAGGAGTTTGGAAGAAGTTGATTCCAACTCTCCTGGATGACTTTGAGGGGTTTAAGATTTCTGTGGAGGAAGGAACTGCAGATAGGGTGGAAAGAGGAAGAGAACTAGAAGTGGAGCCTGAAGGTGGGACTGCATTGTTGCCACCTCATGATAAAACCTGAATGGATAAGGAGTTGCTTCTTATGGATAAACAAAGAAAGTGGTTTCTTGAAATAGACTGTACTCCTGGTGAAGATGCTGTGAAGATTGCTGAAAGGACAACAAAGGATTTAGAATATCATGTAAACTTAGTTGGTAAAGCCCCAGCAGAGTTTGAGAAGATTAACTCTAATTTTGAGAGAAATTCTGTGGATAAAATGCTATTAAAGAGCATTGCGTGCTATAGAGAGATCGTTTGTGAAAGGAAGAGTCACTTGATGAAGAGGCAACTTCATTGTTGTCTTATTTTAAGAAATTGCCTCAGCTAACCCACTCTCCAGCAACCACTACCCTCATCAGGCAGAAACCATGAACATTAAAGCAAGACCTTCCACCAGCAAAAAGATTATGCCTCACTGAAAGCTTGGGTGATAATTAGCATTTTTTAGCAATAAAGTACTTTTAAATTAAGGTATGTACTTTTTTTAGATATAAAAAAAATAGATAACAGTATAGGGTAAACATTAAGTTATATACACAGGGAAACCAAAAAGTTCATTTGACTCGCTTTATTATATTTGTTTTATTGTGGCAATCTGGAACTGAACCTGCAGTACCATTGAGATATGCCTGTATACAGTTTGCTCTTTGGTTTTGTTTATGATGCTTTGTTTTGGAAAAGTTTTAAATCAAAATATAGTAAAATGTTTCCTTTATTTTCCCTTTATAAACTTCTGGATTTTGTGTCTTGTTGAGCGAATTTACTTCACCCCAATATTTGAACAAGATTTCCTCTTAAATACTTAAAAAATACTTTTAGAACATTTTTTCCTTTTAGCTCTGTAATCTCTCTGATATTTATGTGTTGAGTTTAATGAAGTAAATTTGTTTTTTTTGTTCCCCTCAAGTAAATTTTCTGTTGTTTCAGCATCATTAACAAATCATAAATGGTGTTGCAACAGTATTATAAACATTGGTGTTTCTAGAATGTCCTTTCATTGATCTGTAAGTGTTCCTGTACCAGTATACAGTTTGATTTCAATTGATTTAAAAATTTATATATATATATATATTTTTTTTAAAGATTTTATTTATTTGACAGATCACAAGTAGGCAGAGAGGCAGGCAGAGAGAGAGAGAGAAGGAAGCAGGCTCCCTGCAGAGCAGAGAGCCTGATGCGGGGCTTGATCTCAGGACCCTGGGATCATGACCTGAGCCAAAGGCAGAGGCTTTAACCCACTGAGCCACCCAGGCACCCCAAATTTATATATTTTTTAAAGTGGTAAGGCCATGTCCCCTCATTGTTTACTGTTTTTATTTTTTATTTTTATTATTTATTTATTTATTTATTTTATTTGTCAGACAGAGAGAGAGCGCAGGAGCAAGCACAGGCAGACAGAGTGGCAGGCAGAGGGAGAAGCAGGCTTACCACTGAGCAAGGAGCCCGATGCGGGACTCGATCCCAGGATGCTGGGATCATGACCTGAGCCGAAGGCAGCCGCTTAACCAACTGAGCCACCCAGGCGTCCCTGTTTTCTGTTTTTAAAATGTTCTTGCCATTTATGTGATTTTTCTCCACATGAATTTTGGAATCAGTGTGCATGTCATGATCCACAAAAAAACCCTTTCTTTCTCTTTTTTTAATTGGAATCACCTTGAATTTAGAGATTCATTTGGGGGAGGAATTTATATCTTTATACAATATTGGGTGTTTCCATTCAACAGCACAGTGTGACTAGTCAAGACTTCTATTTTCTTCTGTAGTTTTCTCGTTTCCTCATGTTGATTGTGTTGAGTAATAGTGAAGAGGATGGGTTCTAGTGCCATGCAACTTTAGGTTTAGTCTCTGCTAAGCTTGGGCAAATGAAAAACCCTTTTTGGGTTTCAGTTTCCTCATCCATGAAATGGGAGTAATAATAACTCATTGGGGTTATTGTGAGGATGAAATGGGTAAGACACGTAAGTTAACACATTTAATATATTAGCTAATATTAATAAGTGTACATTTAGGTATTTTATAGTCTCTGTTGTCTTGTGAATAGGATCTCATATTTAAATCTCATCTTAGGGGCCCCTGGATGGTTCAGTGGGTTAAAGCCTCTGCCTTAGGCTCAGGTCATTTCTCAGGTCCTGGGATCAAGCCTCGCATCGGGCTCTCTGCTTAGTGGGGAGCCTGTTTCCTCCTCTCTCTGCCTGCCTCTCTGCCTACTTGTGATCTCTGTCTGTCAAATAAATAAACAAAATTTTTTTAAAAATTTCATTTTAGGGGCACCTGGGTGGCTCAGTGGGTTAAAGCCTCTGCCTTCAGCTCGGGTCATGATTCCAGGGTCCTGGGATCGAGCCCCACACCGGGCTCTCTGCTCAGCAGGGAGCCTGCTTCCCTTTCTCTCTCTCTGCCTGCCTCTCTGCCTGCTTGTGATCTCTGTCTGTCAAATAAATAAATAAAATCTTAAAAAAAAAAAAAGAGTCTCTTATAAAAAAAAATTTCATTTTAATTGGTTATGTTTGGTATATAGAAAAGTTAATGATTTTTTTGTTTATAGTTCTTGATATGAATACTTTGCTGAACCCTCTTTAGTATTAATATTTTTGTTTCATTTTTCTAAATTCTTATATTCTCTACATAATCATTTATTTTGCAATTAATTGTTTTAGCTTTCAATATTTTTCCTTATTTATTTACATTTTGGATAATTTTCATTGACTAGGACTTCCAAGTCAATGTTGAATAGAAGTGATGATAAAGAACATTTTTTTAATGACCCTTTAAATGGATTTGATGTTGATTTATGAAAGTTAACCCTCTATAAAGCTATGTGTGTTCTTATTTTATTAAGGCTTTGTGTATTCTTATTTTATTAACTAGTGGGTTTTGGATTTTTATTAAATCACTTATTATACAAATAATTAACATTTTTATTACAAAAGATTGGAAAAGTATAGAAATTATGAGTATAGAGAAATTATAAAGCATGGAAGTTCTTTTCATTGTTGCTCTACCTTTATTCTTCTCTCTCTGTATATAACTGTTACATTTGGATTCTGTCCTTTTAATTCTTTTGTGATACTGTTAGGTGTTAGATTTTCATTTAGCAGATATTAAGTACCTATCATGTATCAGGCATTAACCTTCTTTTGTTCATTCAACAAATATTTCTTAAATGTTTCCTAAGTGCCAAACAGTCTTTGGTGCTATGGTATGTCTGTGAAGAAAAAGAATTGCTCTTCCCTCAGAGCTAATATTTTAAAGATGCAGACAAGAGAAAGGAAGGGAAGGTGGAAGGAAGGAAGGAGCCAAGTATTGATAAATGGTGTGAAAAAAGTTAAGACAGATTTGCAAAGACATAGAAGGAACTAGAGGGTATTATGCTGAGTGAAATAAGTCAATCAGAGAAAGACAGTTATCATATGATCTCTCTGGTATGAGGAACTTGAGAGGCAGGGTGGGGAGTTTGGGGGGTAGGGAAGGAAAAAAATGAAACAAGATGGGATCGGAAGGGAGACAAACCATTAGAGACTCTTAATCTCACAAAACAAACTGGGGGTTACGGGGGGGGGGGGGGTAGGGAGAGGGTGGTTGGGTTATGGAAATTGGGGTGAGTGCTATGAACTGTGTATGCTATGGTGAGTGCTGTGAAGTGTGTAAGCCTGTTGATTAACAGACCTGTACCCCTGGGGCAAAGAATACATTATATGTTAATAAAAATAATTTTAAAATAATTGAAAAAAAAGTTAAGGCAGGATAAAAGAGGATAGAGTTTGGAGTGCTGTTTTATTTATTTTATTATTTAAAAAAAATCTACTTTTAAAGAAGATACATTAATTTATTTTAGAAAGAGAGCACATGCAAGTAGGAGGCAAGGCAGAGGAAGAGAGAGAAAATCTCAAACAGACTCTGTGCTGAGCATGGAGCCCAGTGAAGGGCTCAATCCCACAACCCTGAGACTATGAGCTGAGCCAAAAACAAGAGTTGAATGCTTAACCAAGGGAGTCACCAAGGCATCCTGTGTCTTCTAATAATTTCTGAAAATTTCTAATCTGCTAACAGTGTCTTTTTCTATTTTCTGAGTCTGTCATGATTTTATTCTCAAAACCAAAACAAAAGATAACCACAAAAATTTTTTGTTATTTACATGTGATTTTTGTTATGAAAGTAGACAAATCCGTATGTTCAGTCTTTCATCTTTCTTTTTTTGAAGATTTTATTTATTTATTTGACAGTTCACAAGTAGGCAGAGAGGCAAGCAGAGAGTAGGGGGGGAGCAGGCTCCCTGCTGAGCAGAGAGCCTGATGCGGGGCTCGATCCCAGGACCCTGAGCTGAAGGCAGAGGCTTAATCCACTGAGCCACCCAGGCGCCCCTGTTCAGTCTTTCATCTCAAACCACAGGCTCCTTTCCTTGTCTTACTTTGCCAGTTTATGCTAGACTGACTTTATTTTCTTTTTTTATTGAATAAATTTGGCATTAATAATGTGTAAGTTTAAGGTGTAAGGCATGTTACTTTGATACATTTATATATTGTAATGTTGCTGGTATAGTGATGTTTATTACATTATATAATTATAGTACAGTATTGTCTATATTAATTATATTGTGCATAAAATCTCTGTGACTTACTCACTATTCTTTATAAGTTCATACCCTTAAACACCATCATTCTTACCTTCCACTTCTACCCTATTACCTGGCAACCACTATTTTATTCTCTTTTTTACAGTTTTAACTTCTTTAGATACCACGTATAAGTAATATCCTACAGTACTTGTTTTTCTCTGTCTGACTTATCTCATTTCGCATAATGTGCTTAAGGTATATCCATTTTGTCCTTTCTCATGACTAAAGAATGTTCCATTGTGTATATATGCCACATCTACCTTATCCATTCATCCATTGATGGGCATTTGTGTTGTTTCCATATCTTGGCCCTTATCAGTACTGCTGGAATTAGCATGGGAATGCATATATCTTGTTGAATTCCTGTTTTCATTTCCTTAATATATATACCCGAAGGTGGAAATGCTGCATCACATGGTAGATCTATTTTTAATTTTTTTAGGAATCTCCACATTGTTTTTCATAGTAGTTGGACCAATTTATATTCCTACCAGCAATGTTTGTTTTTTTTTTAAGGTTTTATTTATTTGACAGACGGAGATCACAAGTAGGCAGAGAAGCAGGTAGAGAGAGAGGAGGAAGCAGGCTCTCCGCTGAGCAGAGAGCCCGATGTGGGGCTCGATCCCAGAACCCTGGGATCATGACCTGAGCTGAAGGCAGAGGCTTTAACCCACTGAGCCACCCAGGTGCCCACCTACCAGCAATATTTAAGGGTTTTCTTTTCACCACAGTCTCACCAGCATCTGTTGTCTCTTGTCTTCTTGATGATAACTTTTCTAACAGGTGTGAGTTAAAATCTTATTGTGGTTTGGATTTGTATTTCCTGGATAACTCTGATGTTGAGCATCTTTTCATGTATCTGTTGGTCATTTTGATGTTCACTTTGGACAAGTGTCTCTTTAGTTCTGCCCAATTTTTAACTGATTATTTTTGTTGTTAATTAATTTGACTGTTCTTTAACTCCTTATCCCATATATAGTCTGTAAAAATTTTCTCCTCTAGGTTGGCTTTCATACTGTTGTTTCATGGGCTATATAGACACTTGGGTTTGATGTAGTTCCATTGTTTTTTTGCTCTTTTTTTTCTTAAGATTTTATATATTTATTTGAGAGAGAGAGAACATGCAAAGAGGGGAGGTATAGAGGGAGAAGGAGAAGCAGATTCTTTGCTGAGCAGGGATCCTGACACAGGGCTTGATCCCAGGACTCTGGGATCATGACTTGAGCCAAAGGCAGGTGTGGTGCTTAACAGGTACCCCTCTAAGTTCTTAAAACATGTATTTATTGCTATAAACTGTCCTGTAAGAACTGCTTTTGCTATGTCCCACAGTATTTGATATGTTGTATTTCCATTTTCATTTGTGTTGGAGTATTTTTTTTCTCTTTTGAATTTTCCTTTGATCTAATTGTTTAGATATGTCTTTTTTAGTTTCCTCATATTTGTAGATCTTCTCACTTTCCTTTTGTTGTCAATGCCTAGTTTCATACCGTTATGGTCAGAGAAGATACTTGGTGTGATTTCAGTCTTAAATTTGATAAGATTTGTTTTGTAGCCTATCATATAACCTGTCCTGGAGAATGTTCTGTGTGCACTTGAGAAGACTATATTTTGCTGCTGTTGGATGGAATGTCTATTAAGTACATTTGTTCTTTTTTTTTTTTTTTAAAGATTTTATTTATGTATTTGTCAGAGAGAGAGTGAGAGAGAGAGGGAAAGCACAAGCATGGAGAGTGGCAGGGAGAGAGAGAAGCAGGCTGCCCGCCAAGCAGGAGCCCGGCACAGGGCTCCATCCCAGGACCCTGGGATCATGACCGGAGCTGGAGGCAGACCCTTAACTGATTGAGTCACCCAGGCTCTCTAGTACATTTGTTCTTTAGTGTGGTTCAATTCCAATATTTCCTGTTGATTTTCTGTCTGTATGATCTACCCATTGCTGATAGTGGGGTATTGAATTCTCTTATAATTATTTTTTTTAAGATTTTATTTATTTATTTGACAGAGATTACAAGTAGGTGGAGAGGCAGGCAGAGAGAGAGAGAAGGAGCAGGCTCCCCATTGAGCAGAGAGCCCGATGTGGGGCTCCATCCCAGGACCCTGGGATCATGACCTGAGCTGAAGGCAGAGGCTTTAACCCACTGAGCCACCCAGATGCCCCTAGAGGAATATTTTTATCAACTATTTTATAAATGCAAGTTTTTTTAGTAGCCCTAGAAATATTTTTAAGGAGGAGAGGGACTCTCACATCATCCCATTTTTTGTTTTTGTTTTTGACGGAGATCATAAGTAGGCAGAAAGGCAGGCAGAGAGAGAGAGAGAGAGGGGTGGGGGGAAGCAGGCTCCCTGCTGAGCAGAGAGCCCCATGCGGGACTTGATTTCAGGACCCTGGGATCATGACTGGAGCTGAAGGCAGAGACTTTAACCCACTGAGCCATCCAGGCAGCCTGTCATCATCCCATTTTTTAAGTGTAAATCCTGGTTTTCTGGTTGCTTATTTTTTGGTACAACCAGGAAATAGTGGGAAATAGATACTGAATGTGGGAGGCCTTGATTTTCTTGGGTATCAGCTCAACGTTCCATAGATGGGGTAGTTTTTTATATACAATAATACCAAACATACTAAATGGCAATTTGGGGTCATTTGTGCATTTAGAATGTCTTGAACTTTTTTTTTTTTTAGATTTTATTTATTTATTTGTTAGAGCGAGCACAGGCAGACAGAGAGGCAGGCAGAGGCAGAGGGAGAAGCAGGCTCCCTGCCGAGTAAGGAGCCCGCGATGTGGGACTCGATCCCAGGACGCTGGGATCATGACCTGAGCTGAAGGCAGTTGCTTAACCAACTGAGCCACCCAGGCGTCCCTATTTTTATTTTTTTAAGATTTTATTTATTTATTTGAGAGAGAGAGAGAATGAGAGTGATCGAGCATGAAAGGGAAGGTCAGAGGGAGAAGCAGCCCCTCCCCAGCAGGGAGCCTGATGCGAGCCTCCATGCCTGGACTCTAGGATCATGACCTGAGCTGAAGGCAGTTGCTCAACCAACTGAGCCACCCAGGCACCCAAAAAAGTTTATTTTTTTAAGTAACTGCTACACCGAACGTGGGACTTGAACTCACAACCCTGAGATCAAGTGTCACATGCTCTGTATTGACTGAGCCAGCCAAGTGCCCCTCAACAGATTTAATATAATGTGTTTTGGAGAACGTCTTTTTGCGTTGAGATAAGAAGGTGTTCTTTTGGCTTTGTGGGCTTGTATATCCAGTTCCTTTTCCAGGTTTGGGAAGTTGTCATCTATTATTTTGTTAAATAAACTCATTGCTACCTACATTCTCTCCTCTTTTTCTGGAATATCCATTATTCTTATGTTGGCTTTTCTAATGAAGTTTAATAGTTTCCACTGGGTTTCTTCATTTTTAAAAAGTCTTAGTTCTGTGGGTTAAAGCTCAGTGGGTTAAAGCCTCTGCCTTCGCCTCAGGTCATGATCCCAGGGTCCTGGGATCGAGCCCCACATCAGGCTCTCTGCTCTGTGGGAAGCCTGCTTCCTCCTCTCTCTTTGCCTGCCTCTCTGTCTACTTGTGATCTCTGCCTGTTGGATAAATAAATAAAATATTTAAAAAGTCTTAGTTCTCTCTTCTTTTCCACCAGAATCATTTCTAGATTCCTATCTTCCAGCTTGTTAATTCTGTCTTCCAACTCTGTGCTCAGTTTCTAGTGCATTCTCATACCTGATTTATTGATTTATTTAGCTCTGGAATTTTTATTTATTTTTTTAGAATTTCAGTCTCTTTGGTAAAGTACTTCTTCTATTCTTTCATTTTCTTTCTGAGATCATTGTATTGCCCGAGTTTTTTGTAGCTTGTTGAATTTCTTTATATTTTGAATTCTTTATCAGTTAGATTGCAATATTCCATGTCTTTGGGTTCAGTTGCTAGAAAATTGTCATTTCCTTTTTGTGATAAAATGTTTTTTTGATGGTGTTTATGAAAAGTGCTTCTGCTGCAGCATTTAAGTAGCAAACACCTTATTTAGGCAAGGTTTTGTTTACTTTGATTTTAACAGTTTAACAGGCTGGTAAATTAGGAGCCTTCTTTTTGTTTTCCAGAAGGTGGCACTGGAGTACACCAAAGATGATTTAGAGAGAAGGGAGGGAGGGAGGAAGGGAGAAAGGAGGGAGTGAGGGAGGAAGGAAAAAAGGGTGTGAGGAAGGAAGGAATGAAGGAAGTGTATACTTAGCATTTGAGGCTTTGGGTATCCCCACAGCCTGGTAGGAGAATCCTTCAGTTGGGGTATCCAGGAGTCTGTGGGCTGTCTCCTTGCCTGAACCCAGGACAGACAACAGGAGACATTTCTCTTTCAGTTCTGGTTGTTTGCCTACTTCCCTTTCCTTTCCTTCCCTGCAGTCATTGCTGTTACTCCTCAGTGCAGTGAGTCCCTCCAGCTCCAGAATTTGCCGCCTGGCACACCTTCACCCACCACCTTGACCCTCTACTTCTGCCAGAAACATTGTGCTGTTCTTTTGCTGATCATGCTGACACTGGCTTCCACCGCTTCTCCATGGCCCATTCTACCCACTTTGAGTTATATGGATGGATGTCTCAGATTTCCTGGTTTGCTGTGCAGATGCAGTTTTTTTCAGTTATAGAAGTCCAATTAGTTGTAAATGAAAGGGAGGAGCAAAAAGGAACAACTCACTGAGCTGTAGTTCACTATGAACTACAAATGACCTAAGTAGGTCATTTCCAAACTTATTTCATCTTGAAGGCTCAAGTTAAATGTACCTTGCTTTAAGGGCTTTCCTTATTGCTTCCTTCGTTCTAACATTTCATGTTTAGCTCTATCATTCTGGATTGTACTGGCTTAATTGCATCATATTTTACTAGACAGTGAATGATAGTCATTTTCCTGCTAGGCTACTCGTTGGTGGGATTTAGTTTTCTTCGAGATGTAGCCACTTTTTTTAAGTCCTTAAAGGAGTTCTGGAAGCTGGTATAAAATATCAAATACATTGTACTAAAGGGAAGGAACAAAGTTTAAATATATGAGATTTTGCTTTAGTATTTAAGCTGACCTGCTGCTCTGTGTATTGAGTGATATGCTTCTGTTAGGTTGAGTCTTCTGGAATGGTAAAATATTTGTTAAGTACTTATAAATTAAAGAAATAGTAAGGGAGGCTGAGTTGTGGGCTTGTTATCTGTTTAACTTCTAAAATTTGGGTTTTGAACAGGTAAATGTATTTTCATAATTCAGAATCAAAAGTACAGTGAAGTGTCTCTTACCTTTTCTATTTAGTTACTCAGAAACTGATTAGTTTTTGAGGTTTCCCTTGTGAAGAAACAACCACTTTTATTAATGTAAACATAGTGTTGGGGGTGTGTGTATATGTATGTACTTTTTTTTTATTTTGCTAAGATGATCATTTGTGTTGGTATGTGTAATGAGTAGCTGATTCAAAATGTTTTGTAATTTTTTTTCCTTTCTTTAGATACATCAAATTGCGGAATGGCTTGCAGGCACTTTTGATTTCAGACCTAAGTAATATGGAAGGTAAAACAGGAGATGCAACAGATGATGAAGAAGAAGAAGAAGAGGAAGAAGAGGAAGACGATGACGATGATGACGACGATGATGACGACGATGATGAAGATTCTGGAGCTGAAATAGAAGATGATGAAGAGGGTTTTGATGATGAAGAGGAGTTTGATGATGATGATGAACATGATGATGATGATCTTGATACTGAGGATAATGAATTAGAAGAATTAGAAGAGAGGGCAGAAGCCAGAAAGAAAACCACTGAAAAACAGGTGTGAATCATGTCTATAATTATGTCTTTTTCTAATTTGGGAATTCTTTGGGATAATTCCTAAACTCATGTTTTACTTCTTAATGTCAAAAAGTAAATGTATATTCATTTTTTGATCTTCAGTAAAGATCTATTTTGTATGAAAATAATATTTTAAAAACATTTTGCTCTGGGGGTGCCTGGGTGGCTCAGTGGGTTAAAGCCTCTGCCTTCGGCTCAGGTCATGATCCCAGGGTCCTGGGGTCAAGCCCCACATCGGGCTCTCTGCTTAGCGGGGAGCCTGCTTCCCCCACTCTCTCTGCCTGCCTCTCTGCCTACTTGTGATCTCTGTCTGTCAAATAAATAAATAAAATCTTTAAAAAAAAACAAAACATTTTGCTCTGATTATAGGAGTATAGAAGCTCATTATAGAAATGAATGGGAAATGTAAAAAAACATAAAAATCACTCATAATCATAACTCTCAAAAGTAATCACTGGTAATATTGGAGGATTTGTATTATTCTTAGCATGGAGTAGAGGGATAAGAGAGTATATTACTTTTGGAGAGACTGGAAAAAGAAAAGAACAAGGTAGTATAGAATCCTCACCTGGGCCTCTGGTTCTGAGAGTCCTCATGGGTAATTTCTGCTTAGTAATTTCATGTGTTGTTATCTCTTTTTATGGGAAAGCACCAAGTAATTTGGAGGAATTGAAATAAAAATGGGCAGTTGAGCTTCATATAATATATATAGTTGACTGTTGAACAATGTGGGGTTTAGGGGTACCAATCTCCTGTGAAGTTGAAAATCCTTGCATAACTTTTGATTTCCCCTAAAATTTAACTACTAATAGCTTACTGTTCCTTGGAAGACTTGCTGATAGATAGTTGATTCACACATTTTTTTTTTTTTTAAGATTTTGTTTATTTATTTGACAGAGATCACAAGTAGGCAGAGAGGCAGGCAGAGAGAGAGAGGAGGAAGCAGGCTCCCTGCAGAGCAGAGAGCCCAATGTGGGGCTTGATCCCAGGACCCTGGGATCATGACCTGAGCCGAAGGCAGAGGCTTTAACCCACTGAGTCACCCAGGTGCCCCTCACACATACTTTTTTTTTCTTAAAGATTTTATTTATTTATTTATTTGAGACAGAGTATGGGACAGATAGCATGAACAGGGCAGGGGAGCAGAGGGAGAGGGAGAAGCAGGCTCTCCACTGAGCAGGGAGCCCAATATGGGGCTCATCCCAGGACCCTAGGATCATGACCTGAGCTGAAGGCAGACCCTTAACATTTGAGCCACCCAGTCACCCTGATTATTTAGTATGTTATATGATTATATAGTTATATAGAGTTATATGATTATATAGTATGTTATATTTAGTATATTATATGTATTATGTACTGTATTCTTATAATAAAGTGAGCTAGAGAAAAGAAAACATTATGAAGAAAATCATAAGTAAAAGAAAATACAATGTTGTATTAAAAAACATCCAAGTTAAGTGGGCCTGAGCAGTTCAAACCTGCGTTGTTTAAGGGCTAAGTATAATAACAATAAGTAAATATATCAATAGGGCTTGATAAGAAGAATTTCCCCTCTCTGGATATCTTTTGAAGAATGCCTCCATTTTATAGTAGGGAGTACCTATATTAGAGGATAATATTTTTTGGAGACATTACAGTGGAATTAATCAGCTAATGTTTGTTAAAACTAATTTCTTGACCATCGATTATACATTCAACATGACATAGTCAATATACAAATGAAATAAGATTCATATTGTTAAGACTAAAATCTAGATGTCAAACATACTATAAGTTGGTCAGACCTCAGAGATACAAAGATGTGAGAATACAGGTAGTAGATATTTTATGAATACATCCTTTTGTGGATAGTCAATCTTCCTGGAAAAATAACTTTCTTACAGAAGATTGTACCAGTTTTTACACTAAGTGGAATTGGATCACGTTTTTAAGAATCCATTTGCCCTTTGCTATATATATTATGAATGATGCCTGTTTTGGGGTAACATGATAGGACAAGTGGTTTTAGTTGGAAAACTTTAGGAATAAAAATGAAAATACTGAAAAGGAAATAATTGATATTCTATATTAAGGTCTTTTTGAATAAATCCAGAACTGATACATTAACTTAATTTAAAATAGACCTCATAATTCCAAATAGAGCAATAAAAGAAAGGAAGAAATAATAAAAGTCACAGAGTAAAAAGAACATCCACAGTCAGGAAACCTGAGTTCTAATTCTGGCTGTGTCTCTATCTGGATGGTTTTATGCCTTTTCATTTTCTCATTTCTAAAACAAAAAGATTAGATTATTTACATAATTTTTTAAAAGTTTTTTTTTTTTTTTAAGTAGTCTCTCTACCCAATGTGGGGCTCAAAATTACTTGATTTTGAGATCAAGAGTTGAATGATCTACTGACTGAGCCAGCCAGGTGTCCCTAGATTATATACATAATTTTTAAGGTCCACTTTAGCTCTAAAACTGATAATGTCATAACTTCATAACTGAATATTTCCTGTCTGAAAGTTTCCATATGTATCTATTAATTACTTTTCCCATGCTTTGGACTTCTTTATGTCTTCTGTCAACTGATAAGCAAAACTCTAGGGTTAAATTAAAAGCTTATTTTGACAGCCAGTTTTATTGTCAAGATGTAATAAAATACATTAGATTTATGTAGCAGTTGTGAACCCCTTTGACAAATGAAGATGTGCATTCAGTATTTTGGTACCCCTTTTTATTTTGCTTAGGTGGATCAAACTCCATAAATGTTTACCTTTCCTAGAGCATCAAGATCAGATTATAGTGATCATTTAAAAATGGCTTAAATGCTGCTTTTCTTTTCTGAAAACTCAGTATGATATATTGCCTCATAAGATATCAATAGCTAGTGTTCTGGATCATATTAGAAAGGAATGCAGGAACCTATTGTAGTTTGAAGATGAAATCAAATTGTTCAGATGCAGTGGTTACACTCGTGAAAGGAAAGGTCCTATGATTGTAACATTGGAAATGATTTATATTCGTTGAATGAATAAGTATCTGCAAAAGGGAAATAAAGTTAGATAGGCAAGATAAGAGATGCCTTAAGAGTACTTTAGGGTTTTGCATTGGTTTTATGATTTAATTTTTATTGGAAAAATGTGGACTTTGTTTAAGGTAAATATGAGAATTAATAAAAGAAGTAGAAAGAAATAATTTTGAGGTTTTTGGAGAATATTTACATAATTAAGAAGTTAACTACTTTTCTGAGGATTATATTCATCCTCATGAATGAGGAAAATATTTCCTCATCCTGAAAGGAAGTTGTTCTTGGTCTGAAAGGTTTGATAAATTAACAAGGTTGAAATTTAAGTATGATATATACAGAATTAATGATTTTTTCAGGGTTTTCTTAAGTCAGTTCTCCAGTATGAATTTCTCAAGTATGAATTTCTTGGGTAGATAATTCTCAAGTATGAATTTCTTTTCTAGCAATCGCAGAGCCTGTTTTTGCTGTGGTCAAAGCTGACTGATAGACTGTGGTTTAAGTCAACTTATACAAAAATGTCTTCAGCCCTGCTGGTCAAGACAAGAAATCTTTATGGGGTAGTTGGAGCTGAAAGCAGGTTAGGCACCTATTAAACATCATAGAACAGGTTAGACTGTGGTTCGAAGAAGTGGATATTCCCCCATGTTTTAACTGAGTTTATGTGCCTACGTCTACAAAATGGGATTTACATTATCAAACGAGGCTCTTTGGTTCTTCTAAAAACATGTTTTCATTATCTGACACATGGTTAAAATTCTTACCAGGAACACCTATTTCTTAAGAATTCTCTTTCTAAAAAAGTAACCATTTATCAAAACGCTCTTTGATGCCAAATATGTTAGCCTTTTTTAAAATTGACATTTGAAAAAGTTGGGCAAGTTAGTAATTCAGCTTCCTATCCTCAAGGATTCAGATTGACTTATTTTCCCCTCCTGTTTTGTGTCTTTTAATTTACAATGACATAATGGTATGCCCTAATCATTTTAAGTGGTATACCTAATCATTTCTAAGTGACATTCCTAATCATTTTTAAGTGGTACACCTCTTGACGATCTATTTTGTTAAAAACTTTTGATTTGCTGAACGTATTGGGGGAATATCTATTGATATATGTATTCTGTATATGAAGAAGTGAAGAACTAAAAAGCCTCTCTAAAGTTCTATAGATTTTTAATAAATATTTTCTTTTTTTAACCATTTACTTATTTTCTTTATTAGATGTTTTCTTGACACGTTTTTACCATTTTAATAAAAATAAAAATTTTTTAATAACACTGAGAAGTCTCACATCTAGTAACTGAGTTACTGAACACAGAGTCTTTAATTGCTAAGAGATCTTTAGAGATAATCTACCTAGATATATTACTTATGCAGATTTCTGAAATCTAATAAATAAGGAAATATACTTGGTTCAGAACTCTGAAATGCTGGCAAGAAATGATAATTTGGTAGGCTGGCTAGTCCCCTTCCCTTTTTTTTTTTTTTTTTCTGTCTGTTTCTGCTTTTTCCCTTAGGTCTGCACCTGTTCAGCATTTGGCAGGATGGCAAGAGGAGGAGCAGCAGGGTGAAACTGACACAGTTCTGGTGAGTTTCACTTTGCTGCTCCTCCTGATACTCAGGGAAATAATTTTGTTACTTTCTGTTGGAAACCATCAGTCTCCAAGTGAATCCTTAATATGTGATGACAGTATTATTTCTTTAGGATTGACTCACTATTTGTATGTGTTCTACTTATTCCAGTCTGCAGCGGCTCTTTGTGTTGGAGTTGGGAGTTTTGCTGATCCAGATGACCTGCCTGGGCTGGCACACTTTTTGGAGCACAGTAAGATCTTTGTAAAATATCATTCCTGAGTGTGTTTTTTCCTCCAGATTTGTATGAATTGATTTCAAAGATGAGTAACCGGTTTGATAGAAGTATGATATGTTTAACAAGGGAAAAGGCTAAGAAAAAATATTTATGAATATCGTAGCTGAAGACTTAATTTTAATCTCCTTAACCATATTAGTTTTGTGGATTAGGATGAAACCACTTAGAAGAATATTTTAACATGTAGATTTTATTGTTCAGGTATGCTAAGGCCAACAGATTGGCAGATAATTGCCTGTCTCTAGAAATCTAGTCTTTAACTTTGGCTGTCTCTCCCATGGTTAGCAAGTCCCCAAGATGTCAAAGCATTAGAAATACAGAAAATTTTAAAAACTTGATTAATATCAAAACAAAACAAAATCTTTGGTTTAACTATGAATGTACCTAAATCAAACCTGTGTAGATGCTATGTAGATAGAGATATAGATATTTTAATACATATTTGTTTTCTTGAATTATTTATATTCTGATTTTCTAAGCTAATTGATAGTAAACGTCTCTCCTTAGGAGTTATTATAATAACAATCTGCATACATGCTTATGTTGTTTGCATTTCAATGTTTTTACAAATGAAATTTCTTAGTTTTTTTATGCTTAGTTTTTTTTAGTATAAAACTAATATATGAGCATTATAGAAAATTATAAAAACAAATAAAATGAAGAAAGTATTATTAAGACACAACCATTGTTAACATGTTGGTATAGTTTCTTCCAGTTTTTTTGCATTTGAGAAATTTTATCCTTGATAATAAAACCATTGTCTATATCTTTGTCTTCTGTGATTTTGTGTTCTTTCCACTTAGTGGTGTTCATGGGTAGTTTGAAATACCCAGATGAAAATGGATTTGATGCCTTCCTGAAGAAACATGGGGGTAGTGATAATGCTTCAACTGATTGTGAACGTACAGTCTTTCAATTTGATGTCCAGAGAAAATACTTCAAGGAAGCCCTGGACAGGTAACTAACTCAAAATGTATATTTAATTATCTAATGGTGTTTTACAAATGGAAATAGTGGATGTTGTTCTCTGGTATTTCTTTCTAAGCAGTACTCTAATTCTGTAGAATTGTCATAGTACTTTATTTGGAGAAATGAGCAAACTATTAAAGGTTCTTGGTTCCTGTTCTCTAATACTTAGTCTTTGTATTGAAGATTAAACTGAAACCCTTAAACACTTTCGAGTTTCATAAATGTAATCTATGTTGGCTCATTATTGCAATTATTTTCTAATTTAGTAGAAAATACAGAAAACAGAAGCAAAAAAGGGTATGATTACTTCTAATTTTATAATTTGAAGATAACTATGGTTAATGTTTGGTATATAGCGATCTATATCTTTAAATGTTTATGGGATCATATTATTCATATTTTTTATATTTTAATTTTTATGTTTTAATTCCAGTATAGTTAACACACAGTGTTAAGTTTCATTTCAGGTGCATTATATAATGATTCACCAATTCTATATATTACTCAGTGCTCATCAAGATAAGTGTACTCTTAATCCCCTTAACCTATTTTACTCATTCTCCTATCCACTTTCCCTCTGGTAACCATGTATTCTCTGTAGTTAAGAGTCTGTTATTTGATTTATTCCTTTACTTCCCTTTATTTGTTTTGTTTTAAGTTCCACATATGGGTGAATCCTTTTATATTTTTAAACAAGGTATATCATTTTACACATCATTATATAATTTGTAAAACATAATATTAAGGGATTGGGTGTTATTTTTGTTGTACAAGAAGTATCATAATGTGTTCAAGTTACATATTTTTTTAAAGCTTTTGGTACTTACTGCAAAATTGTTTTCCAGAAAGCTTATGTCCATGCATTAGTAGAATTTTGATATCAGAAGGATGCAGACCAAAGTCTACACTAGAAAAAAGGAATCATTTCATGCCAAATTCCATATAAATAAAAGATTGAAATATAAAAAAGAAATCTTGAATTTGACCAGTATAATGTAAGCCTTTGAGGACAGTGATTTTTGTCTATTTTTTTTGTTGATATCTCTGTAGCATCAAGAATTCTGATAGATAACACAGATAAGTTTGTTGAATGAATTCATAGGGTTTCATTATAGAAAAAATTACTATAAAATTACCATAAATGACCAGAAAATTCTCAAAACATGATAGAAGTTTAGTTTTCTTAAATTGTCTCTTCCCTTAAGAGATTAATTTGACGCTGAAAAATGTTTTGGGTAAAATTCCCATAAGTTGAAAGTGTATATCATTATTTTCAACGAAATAAATATGTGTTCCTGAACCCCCAAATTATCAACTCTTTTGCTAAAACAATGTCAAAATCCCATTAATATTGACCCTATTGTTTGATAACACTATGATAGGATATAATATTCTGGTTTTTCTTCATTAATCTCTAATATGGCTCTCTGCCTTGTCCAGTGAATTATTATATGGCTTTTTTTTTTGTTGTTTTTAAAGATTTTACTTATTTATTTGACAGACAGAGATCACAAGCAGGCAGAGAGGTAGGCAGAGAGGAGGAAGCAGGCTCCCTGCCGAGCAGAGAGCCTGATGTGGGGCTCGATCCCAGAACCCTGGAATCATGATGACCTGAGGTGAAGGCAGAGGCTTTAACCCACTGAGCCACCCAGGCACCCCTTTATGGCTGTGTTTTTTTTTTTTTTTTTTAAGATTTTATTTCAGAGAGAGAGAGTGAGAGAGAGCATGACAGGGGAGAAGGTCAGGGGGAGAAGCAGACTCCCCATGGAGCTGGGAGCCCGATGTGGGACTCGATCGCGGGACTCCGGGATCATGACCTGAGCTGAAGACAGTTGCTTAACCAACCGAGCCTCCCAGACGCCCCTTTATGGCTGTTTTTAATTGAATACTTAAGAACATACTCATAGCACATGCATTTGATACTCAGTGTTTCTATAAATCAACATTTAATTTCAAAATAACAAAAGGATAGGGAGAAAATAAATCAGTGAAGGCAGAGCAAATGATACTAAAGGTTATCTTTCCTGTGAACTTATAAAATTAGGAATACTCTGAGGATGATTGCATGTTTGCACATTTCAAAGTTCTTAGTTCCCAAGGTTCACAAAATCCAAACGGGTCTTTGTATGTGTAAAGAAATCTTAAGCAGTAGTCAAGTTGAATTCTCATGACTTTATATTTTGTTACAAAAATAAAAATAAGTCCCAAGACAAACAAACCAGAACCACCACCAACCCCCCCCCACCCCCCCCCACCCCGCCGCCCGCAAGAAAACCCACATTTGGTTATATCTAAATATAAAGAAGGAAGAAGGGACGCCTGGGTGGCTCAGTGGATTAAAGCCTCCTCAGACTTCAGCTCAGGTCATGATCCCAGGATCCTGGGATTCTGCCAAGCTCTTGACTCGGCAGGGAGCCTGCTTCCCCTCCTCCTCTCTGCCTACTTGTGATCTCTGTCTGTCAAATAAATAAATAAAATCTTTAAAAAAAAATAAGGAAGAAACCCATTTCATTGGAAAAAAGATTAGGCAAAGGGTATGTTGAATAAATTCTGACCACCTCAGATTTGATGAAATATGGTATAAAGCTTAGTTAAAGAACTTGATTCATTTCTTCGTTCTGTATATTTCTGATTTAAGGACTGCTTTAGGAAATCAAAAGATATTTACATATTTGTTTCTACTTATAAAAAAAGAACCTACCAGATAAGAATACTACTATATTAATAGGAGAAATTAATAATATCAGATCATGAATTTATGACAAATGATAGTGGTAGAGCATTAAGTATTGCATCTACTATAATAAGTATGATAATATACTTCTACAGTTACTAAGGAATAAAATGTCTTTGGTTTGTTTGCAAAGGACTCATATAGCATGCATTGAGTGTGCCAGTATTTTTTAATAGGTCAGTAAAATCCAGTTCCTTCACACAAGTCACATTATTTGTTAGTATCTTGGATCATTTAAGTAAAAAGGTGAGGAGATGACTTGAATTTTTACTCTGGTAAGTAAGTGGGAATGGAAGCTGCTTTTGCCCTGGTGGCATTTGCTAATTTTAGTAGATTTGGACTTGGCTTTATCATTATCTCAGGCTAAGGGCAAGAAATATCAAAGCCTTGGATGTCCACAAGTGGGATATCTAACAGGAGACCCTCATAATAAGCTGGAAGTCAGGTCGAGGAAATGGATCAGACATCCAAAGGAATTACAGCGTATTTTCAGAATGCCTGAGTTTTCTGGTGAACTTTAAGCCTTGATTGTGATTTAACACAGTCCAGAACTGGTAGTGTTCTTGGATCCCTGAGAGAAGCAAGCACAGTTCTTTATAAAGAAAATGCTTCCATTGATGGATAAATGGGAAAAGAAAATGTAAAATATCTATAGATAGATGTAGACAATGGAATATTATGCAGCCACGAGAAAGAAGGAAATCTTTCCATTTGCAACAACATGGATGAACCCAGAGGACTTCAAACTAAGTGAAATAAGCCACACAGAAAAAGATAAATACTATATGATCTCACCCATGTGGAACCAGATTAAAAAAAAAAAAAGAAAAGAAAGAAAAAATCCAAATTTGATAGAAACAGAGTGGAATGGTGGTTACCAGAGGCTGGATACTGGGAAGATGGGAAGATACTGGTCAAAGGGCATACACTTTCAGTTATGAGATGAATAAGTTCTGAAGATACAATGTTCAGCATGCATGGTGACTATGATAATACTGTAGTGTACACTTGAAATTTGTTAAGAGAATAGATTTTCAACATTCACACACACACACACACACACACACAGTCACAGGAAATTAAATAAAGTGATGGATGTGTAAATTGTGGTAATAATTTCACAAAGTGTATGTATATCACATCATGTTATATACTTTATTTTCATAAAAGATTTTATTTATTTATTTGAGAGGAGAGTGAGAGGGAGAAGCAGACTCCTTGCTGAGCAGAGAGCCCGACATGGGGCTTGATCCCAGGACCCTGAGATCATGACCTGAGCTGAAGGCAGATGCTTAACTGACTGAGCTACCCAGGTGCTCCTGTACTTTTCATTTTTTTATTTTTAAAGATTTTATCTATTTATTTGACAGGGAGATAGCAAGAGAGGGAACACAAGCAGGGGTGGTGGTAGAGGGAGAAGCAGGCTTTCTGCTGGGCAGGGAGCCTGATGTGGAGCTTGATCCTAGGACCCTGGGATCATGACCTGAGCCAAAGGCAGTTGCTTAATGACTGAGCCACCTAGGCACCCCTGTACATTCTAAATATATATAATTTGGGGGGTGCCTGGGTGGCTCAGTTTATTAAGCATCTGACTCTTGGTCTCTGCTCTGGTCTTGATCTCAGGGTCATGAGTTTAAGAATTGCACTGGGCTCCATGCTAGGCATGAAGCCTACTTTAAAAAAAAAAAAAAGGAAAAAAAAATATAATTTTGTCAATTGTACTTCAAATAAATCTGCAGAAGAGGGGGAAAAAAACCCCAAGAAAATGCTTCATCCTAGGCCTTATATTATTGCTTATATAAATAGTTTTTCAAGTAAAATGATCAGCATTCAGTCAAATGTAAGGAGACCCACAAAATAAGACATGAGTGAGAACAGAAAGACCTTTAATTCATTGGAGATCTTAAGCATTGGAATAGTTAGACACAAATTATAAAAATGATTATACTTTCTGTTTTAAAGGAATAAGGCATTGGGGTGCTTGAGTGGCTTGCTTGTTTGAGCTTTGAGTCTTGATTTTAGCTCAGGTTGTGATCTCAGAGTCTTGGGATTGAGCCCTGCATCAGGCTTCCTGCTCAGTGGGGAGTCTGTTTGAGAATTCTCTCCTTCTGCCCCTCCCCACATTCACAGGTTCTCTCTAAAATAAATCTTGAAAAAAGAAGGCACAAGTTTGAATACAGTTTCAAATAATAGGAAACTATAACATGTGACCTATGAGATTTGGAAAATAAAAATAAACACATCTTGAACTGAGATAGATGATTAAAATTGAAAACAATGGATTGGTTTAAGAAAAGAGTAGGTACAGATGAAGATAGAATTAGTGAACTGGAAGATAGGCAAAAGAAATTAAAAAAACAGGGGCGCCTGGGTGGCTCAGTTGGTTAGGTGACTGTCTTCGGCTCGGGTCATGATCCTGGAGTCCCAGGATCGAGTCCCACATGAGGATACCTGCTCAGCGGGGTGTCTGCTTCTCCCCCGACCCTCTCTCCTCTCATGCTCTCCCTCTCTCTCATTCTGCCAAATAAATAAATAAAATCTTTAAAAAAAAAAAAAAAGAAATTCAAAATACAACATAAAGAGGGGAAAATACAGAGAAAAGAAAAAAGGGGCATAGAAGATAGAGCAGAAATGTCCAGTAGAGTCCTAGAAGGAGGGGAGAGAAAAATGGAGAGGACACAGTATTTGAAGGGTTGATCACTGGAAATTTTTCAGAACATCAAGTCAGATGTTAAAGAAATCTAACAGATTCCAAAAGTGCACATTGAAAGAAATCCATATATAGAGAAACAGTCATCCTGCAGAAAACCAAATGTAGGAAATCTTTGCCAGATAAACAGGCAAAATTCCTTCAAAGGAATATTAGTTAAATTGCTAGATGACTATTTAGTAGCAGTAGTAGGTGAAGGACAGTGGGATATCTGCAGTAGGCTGAAAGGAAATAACTACCAACCACAAATTCTACACCAAGCAAAAATATGTTTTAAGAATGATTGTAAAATAGATCTTCAGACACACAATTGAGTTTGCCACCAGCCAAGTAGGAAATTCTAAAGAATTTATTTCAGGTAGAAGGAAAATGAAGGTCAGAGATGAAAAAAAAAACAATGAAAGTCATTTTACATGAGTAAATATAAATGAACATTGATTATTTAAAGCAATAATTGTGAGATTTAAAAAGTACGTAGAATTAAAGCAAAAGTAGTATATCAGTCAGGAGTAATATAAATGTAGAAAAGTTATTTTGGGGCATAAGATATTGATTAACATTAGACAGTGTTAAGTTAAAAGGATACATGGAATATTTTTTAGGGTAACTTCTAAAAGGACAGAATTTGAGGGGCTCCTGGGTGGCTCAGTTGGTTAAGACTTCTGCTTAGGTTAGGAACTCAGGGTCTTGGGATCAAGCCCCACATCAGGCTCTGTGCTTAAAGGGGATTCTGCTTCTCCCTGTCTCTCTTCCTCTGTCCCTCTCTCCACTCATGCTCTCTCTCTCAAATAAATCTTTTAAAATATAAAAAAATAAAAGAACAGAATTTGAGTGTAAAAATTCCAAACCAGTACACGGGAAACATTTGGAATTTTTTTTTTAAAGGATTTTATTTATTTATTTGTTAGGGAGAGAGAGAGCGCAAGCACAGGCAGAGTGGCAGGCAGAGGCAGAGGGAGAAGCAGGCTCCCTGCTGAGCAAGGAGCCTGATGTGGGACTTGATCCCAGGACGCTGGGATCATGACCTGAGCCAAAGGCAGCTGCTTAACCAGCTGAGCCACCCAGGCGTCCCTGGAATTGTTTTTTAAAAAACATTTAATTAAGTGATAAGTAGGTGGCACCAGTTCTTAGTTCTAAGGGAATTCACAAAATAAGATGAGAAATCAAGGAAGGCTTGCTTCCTGAAAGAAGTGCTTTCTGGGATCCAAAGGATGAGTAGGAACTGCCCTAGGCTAGAGGCAGTCCATGAGCTTAGACCCCTTTTTAATGACTGTGATGGAGTACCTGCTTTCTAATAAATCTCTTTCAAATGGTAAGAGTTGAAGCTGGGACATGGCTGCCCAGTTTGATATAGTCAGCCTCCCTTGCGTTGAGGTATGGTCTTGTGGAAAGTCTTGCCAATGAAGTGTGAGTGGAAGTAAGACAATCTCTGACCCTACACCTCAGCTGGAAAGGAAATGACTTTGAAAATCTTGTGTTGAAAATGACAGAGCCATTATCATCCTGAGTCTCTGAAAGTCTGAGTGGAGGAGAGCTGCCTACTGATCTGGTTCATCTACCTTGGACTGTCATAGTAGCAGGAAATAAACTTCTGTCTTCATTGAGTCATGACATTTTTGGCCTCTTTGTTACAGCAATTAACATAATGTTTTTGCATATGTGTGTGTGTCTTTGTGTGTATTTGTGTGTATACCTGTATTGTTGGTTTGTTTTTGTTTTTGTTTTTTTACAAAAATAGAATTGTGGGGCACCTGGGTGGCTCAGTGGGTTAAAGCCTCAGCCTTCAGCTCATGTCATGATCTCAGGGTCCTGGGATCGAGCCCCGCATCAGGCTCTCTGCTCAGCGGGGAGCCTGCTTCCCCGCCACCCCACCCCCGCCTGCCTCTCTGCCTATTTGTGATCTCTGTCTGTCAAATAAATAAATAAAATAAAATAAATAGAATTGTACCATATGTACTATTTCACTTAACAACAGATCCATAGTATCTACATCTATATCTGTACATATATTTTAAAGATCTTATTTACTTATCTGACAGTGAGAGATAGAGAGCACAAGAAGGGGGAGCAGCAGGCAGAGGGAGAGGGAGAAGCAGGCTCCCTGCTGAGGACCCTGGGACCATGAACTGAGCTCAAAGCAGACACTTAAATGACTGAGCCACCAAGGCGTACCTCAATAGATATGTTTCCATGACTTTTTGAACCTTTAAGTTGAAAGAATAGTACAGATAATACACACTACATTTTATCTTGTCAACTTGCTTTTTCTTTAAAATTTATTTAAAGATTTTATTTATTTATCAGAAAGAGTGAGCACAGGCAGACAGAATGGCAGGCAGAGAGAGAGGAGGAAGCAGGCTCCCTGCCGAGCAAGGAGCCCGATGTGGGACTCAATCCCAGGACGCTGGGATCATGACCTGAGCAGAAGGCAGCCGCTTAACCAACTGAGCCACCCAGGCATCCCTTGTCAACTTGCTTTATCTCTAACTCTGTATATTCTTTTTCTGAACAATTTTAAAGTGACCAGGCTTTATGATGCTTCACCCTTAAATACTTAAGTGTGCATTTCCTATCAAAACAGACATTCTCAGGGTACCTAGGTGGCTCAGTGGGTTAAGCCTCTGCCTTCGGCTCAGGTCACGGTCTCAGGGTCCTGGGATCAAGCCCCACATCGGGGTCTCTGCTCAGCAGAGAGCCTGCTTCCCCCTCTCTCTTTGCCTGCCTCCCTGCCTACTTGTGATCTCTCTCTCTCTCTCTGTTAAATAAATAAAATCTTAAAAAAAAAAAAAAAAGACATCCTGCAATACCAGCACTGCCACAATACTAGTGCCTTAAGAAAATTTAATTGTCCCTTACATTATCTAATATGTAGAGCGTATTCAATCTGAATTGTCCTCTGTTTTTTTTTAGTTGTCTTGATCTATGACCTAATCAAGGTACATGCATTGCATGCAGTATATCTCTAGTTCTCTGTCCTTTTTTCCTTTTTTTAAAAATCATTTTTACTGTTTTGGAGAGTCCTAGAATATCTTATTTTCTGAATTTGATTGACTCCTCATAATAAAATTCAGGTTAATAAAAAAAATTTCTCTTAAATAATGAATTCAGGGGCACCTGGGTGGCTCAGTGGGTTAAGCCTCTGCCTTCGGCTCAGGTCATGATCCCAGGGTCCTGGGATCGAGCCCCACATCGGGCTCTCTGCTCAGTGGGGAGCCTGCTTCCTCCTCTCTCTCTGCCTGCCTCTCTGATTACTTGTGATCTCTGTCTATCAAATAAATAAATTAAAAAAAAATAATGAATTCAGAGGAAAAAATGGGAGAGACAAACAGAACACGGAATGAATAGTACATAGGGGGAGGGAGGAGATGTAGATCCATATGTATCAGTAATTACTGTTAAATGTATATGAATTAATGTTCAGTTAAAAGATAAACATTATTTTCAAACCTAGTTTTCAAGATTTAGATATAAACATAAAAATACAAAAAGGATGAAAGTAAGAGGGTCATAAAATAATATATCATGCAGTTAGATATACCAGCATAAAGAAGGCTAGAGTAGTTACATTGATATCAGAAAAAATAGGTATTTTAAGGCAAAAAAAATTTACTGTTGTTCAAGGCTTACTTCATGTCGTTGAAAATTTAACTAGAAGGGGCGCCTGGGTGGCTCAGCGGGTTAAAGCCGCTGCCTTGGGCTCGGGTCATGATCCCAAGGTCGTGGGATCCAGCCCTGCATCGGGCTCTCTGCTCTGCAGACAGCCTGCTTCCTCCTCTCTCTCTCTGCCTCTCTGCCTACTTGTGATCTCTGTCTATCAAATAAATAAATAAAATGTTTAAAAAAAAAAAGTTAAAAAAATAAAAAAAAAATTTAACTAGGAAGACATATTTGTTTTAAGTTTGAACACATCTAATTAACATAGCCTCAAAATAAATCAGATATAAGGACAAATGCACAAATAGCCAACCTCTGTGGGACATTTAACATTTCCTTTTCAGTAATTGAGATAACAACCATTACCATGGTTTCCAGGTTACAAATTTTTCCAGGTGTAATAGAATGCTTTAAAAGGTTGACCATATTTTAAGCCACAGATTCAGTCCAAATTTCAAAACACTAGAGTCCTATTAATTACATTTTCTGATTACAGTGCACTGTTAAAATTCAGACTGGAATCAATAGCAGAAAGATAGCTAGAACACCCACTTTTGTTTGGAAATTAAATATACTAGTATGAAATACCTGGGTAAAAGGGGAGAAAGCATGTCTGAAATTATAAAATATTTGGCATTGAATTATATGGAGTACTGTGAGATGCAGGTATAGTAGTACTTCAAGGGAAATGTATAACCTTAACTGCATATATATTTTTTAAAGATTTTATTTATTTATTTGACAGAGAGATACACAGTGAGAGAGGGAACAGAAGCAAGGGAAGTGGGAGAGGGAGAAATAGGCTTCCCGCTGAACAGGGAGCCCGATGCGGGGCAGGATCCCGGACCCTGGGGTCATGACCTGAGCTGAAGGCAGCCACTTAATGACTGAGCCACCCAGGTGCCCCACTAACTGCATGTGTTAGAAGAGAAGAAGGCCTTAAAGTTTATGAGCTAGTCAGTCTCAGGAAGTCTGAGCAAAATATGTCCAAAGAAGGTATAAGGAAATGATAAAAATAGGAGCAGAAATTAAAATATAAAGCAAACTGACATCAACAGGAAGGGTGAAGTAAAAGTACGTCTGAAAAGCCTTGCCTCTATAAGAGCAATGAGAACATTGTGAAAACTCATCAAAATCATTTTTTCAGAACAGTGGAAACATTTAAGAAGCTCAGCAGATTGTAGAAAAGAATAAGTTTAATGACATCCACAAGACACATTATAGTTAACTTTTTGGAAGCCAAATATAAAGGAAATACTGAAACTAGCAAGTCAGAAGCAGGGGTGCCTGGGTGGCTCAGTTGGTTGGGTGTCTGCCTTTGGCTGTGTTCATGGTCTTGGGGTCCTGGGATCGAGTCCCACATTGGGCTTCCTGCTCAGTGGAGAGTCTGCTGCTCCCACTGCTCGTGCTCTCTCACGTGCTTTCTTTCTCTCTCTCTCTCAGTCTTTAAAAATAAATAAATGAAATAAAAATTAAAAAGTCAGAAGAAGCTCTTATACAAGATAATCTTAATAAGCAGCTGATTTCCCATTGTAGCCTTGGAGGCAAGAAGGCAATGGTATGACATTAAAACTGCTGTAGATTATAAACCAAGAATTCTTTTTTAAAAAATATTTGTATTAACATATAATGTATTATTTGCCCCAGGAGTACAGGTCTGTGAATCATCAGGCTTACACATTTCACAGCACTCACCATAGCACATACCCTCCCCAATGTCCATAACCCAACCACCCTCTCCCTATCCCCCGCAGCCCCCAGGAACCCTCAGTTTGTTTTGTGAGATTAAGAGTCTCTTATGGTTTGTCTCCCTGCCGATCCCATCTTGTTTCATTTTCCAAGAATTCTTTTTTAAAGATTATTTTTTTACACATACAGCAAAACTTTTTTTAGTTTTTTATTTTAGTTCTAGTATAGTTAATGTACGGTGTTACATTAGTTTCAGGTGTACGATACCCTGATTCAACAGTTCTGTGCAGTACTCAGTGCTCATCAAAATAAGTGTATTCATAATCCCCTTCATCTGTTTTCATCCATTTCTCCACCCACTTACCCTCTAGTAACCATCAATTTGTTCTCTAAGAGTCTTGTTTTTTGGTTTCTTTTGTTTGTTTCTTAAATTCCACATATAAATGAAAATCATAACGATATTTTTTTCCCCTTCTGGTTGACTTATTACACTTAGCCTTATACTCTCTACATCCACCCGTGTTATTGCAAATGGCAGGATTTCCTTTTTTTATAGCTGAGTAATATTCTGTTGTATGTATGTGTATATATACAAAATCATCTTTATCCATTCGTCTGTTGATGGACACTTGGATGGTTTCCATAATTTGGCTATTACAAATAATGCTGCCATAAACATAGGCAGTTAGTGTTTTCATATTTGTGTAAATGCCCAGTAGTGCAATTACTAGATCATATGGTAATTCTATATTTAGTTTTTTGAGGAACTTTTAAACTGTTTTCCACAGTGGCTGTACCAGTTTGCATTCCCACCCTGTGGTGCACGATGGTTCCTTTTTCATCACATCCTTGTCAGTACTTATTGTTTCTTGTGTTTTTGATTTTAGCCATTCTGACAATGAGGTGATATCTCATTGTGGTTTTGATTTGAATTTCCCTGATGGTGAGTGATACTGAGCATCTTTTCATGTATCTTTTGGCCATCTGTATGTTTTCTTTGGAGAAATGTCTGCTCATGTCTTCTGTCTGTTTTTTAACTGGATTATTTGTTTTGTTTTATATGAGTTCTTTATGTA
The DNA here is from genome assembly GCA_003697995.1 of Taxidea taxus jeffersonii. NCBI lineage: Eukaryota > Metazoa > Chordata > Mammalia > Carnivora > Mustelidae > Taxidea > Taxidea taxus. Next base: position 36,868 of record RCUC01140147.1, on the reverse strand, counting down.
TTTTAGATACTAATCCTTCATCAGATATATCATTTGCAAATATTTTTTCCTATTCAGTAGGCTGTCTTTTGGTTTTATCGATTGTTTCTGTCTTTGTGTGGAAACTTTTTATTTTTGGTGTGATCCTAATAGTTATTTTTGGTCCCTGTATAAGGAGACATATCTAGAAAAATGTTGTTACAGCCAATATCAGAGAAATTACTGCCTGTGCCTTCTTCTAGGATTTTTATTGTTATAGGTCTAACATTTAGGTGCTTAATCCATTTTAAGTGTATTTTTGTATATGGTGTAAGAAAGTGGTCTAGTTTCACCATTTTGCAGGTAGCTGTCCAGTTTTCCCAGCACCACTTATTAAAGAGAATGTCTTTTCTCCATTGCATATTCTTACCTCCTTTGTTGAAGATTAATGGATCATATAATCGTTGGTTTATTTGTGGGTTTTCTGTTCCGTTCCATTGATCTATGTGTCTGTTTTTGTGCCTGTACCATACTGTTTTGATTACTACAGCTTTGTAGTATATCTTGATATCTGGTTTTGTTTTTCTTTTCCAAGATTATGTTGGCTGTTTGGGGTCTTCTTTGGTTTTGTACAAATTTTAGGATTATTTGTTCTGGTTCTGTGAAAAATGCTATTGGTGTTTTGATAGGGATTGCATTAAGTCTGTAGATTGCTTTGGGTACAATGGACATTTTAACAATATTTTTCTTTCAATCCCTGAGCATGGAATATCTTTCTATTTGTTTGTGTTATCTTCAATTTCTTTCATCAGTGTTTTATAGTTTTCAGAGTAACAGGTCTTTCAGCTCCTTAAGTTTATTCCTAGGTATTTTATTATTTTTGGTGTAATTGTAAGTGGGATTGTTTTATTAATTTTCTGGTGCTTATTATTAGTGTATAGAAATGCAATGCATTGCTGTATATTGATATTTGTATCCTACAACTTTACTGAATTCATCCATCAGTTCTAGGAATTTTTTGGTAGAGTCTTTTGAGTTTTTTTTTTTTTTGTAAAGATTTTATTTATTTACTTGACAGACAGAGATCACAAGTAGGCAGAGAGAGAGAGGAGGAAGCAGGCTGTCCACAGAGCAGAGAGCCCGATGCGGGGCTGGATCCCACGACCCTGGGATCATGACCCAAGCCGAAGGCAGCGGCTTTAACCCACTGAGCCACCCAGGCGCCCCTTGAGTTTTCTATATGTACTATCATGTCATCAACAAATAGTGCAAGTTTTACTTTTTCCTTACTAATTTGTGTGCTTTTTATTTCTTCTCATTGTCTACTTACTGTGGCTAGGACTTTCAGGATTGTGTTGTATGGATGTGGTGAGAATGGACATACTTGTCTTGTTCTGACCTTAGGAGCAAAGCTCTTAGTTTTTCCCCATTGAGTATGATGTTAGCTGTGGGTTTTTCAAATACAGTTTTAAAATGTTGAGGTATATTCCCTCTAACCTACTTTGTTGAGGGTTTTTTATCACCAGTGGGTCTTGTACTTTGTCAAATGCTTTTCCTGTATCTATTGAAATGGTAATATGATTTTTAAAATTCTTTTCTCGTGTTGATGTGATGTAACAAATCAGTTGATTTGCAAATAATGAACCATCCTTGCGCCCCAGAAATCCACTTGTTTGTGGTGAATGCTTTTCTTAATGTATTAATTGGATTTAGTTAGCTAATATTTTGTTGAGGATTTTTGGATCTGTGTTCACCAGAGATGTTGTTGGCCTGTAGTTCCTTTTTTTTTGTAATGTCTTTATCTGTTTTTGGTATCAGGGTAATGCTGGCCTCATAGAATGATTTTAGCAGCTTCCTTCCTCTTTTTTTAGAATAGTTTGAGAAGAATAGGTATTAACTCTTCTTTAAATGTTTGGTAGCATTCATCTGTGAAGTGGTCTGGTCCTGAACTTTTGTTTCTGGGAGTTTTTTTTCATTATTGATTCCATTTAATTGTTGGTAACCAGTCTGTTCAAACTTTCTTTCTTTCTGATTCAGTTTTGGTAGGTTATATGTTTCTAGGAATTTAACCATTTCTTCTAGGTTGTATAATTTGTGGGCTAATAATTTTTCAGAATATTCTCTTATAATCCTTTGTGTTTCTGTGGTGTCTGTTATTTTTCCTTTCATTTCTGATTTGTTTACTTGAGTCCTCTCTTTGTTTGTTTGTTTGATGAGCCTGGCTGAAGGTTTATCAATTTTGTTGATTTTTTTTTCTTTTTCAAATAACCAGCTCCTTGTTTCATTGATCTGTTCTTTTTGTTTGTTTCTGTTTTGTTTATTTTTGCCTTAGTTTTTATTATTTCTTTCCTTCTGCTTGTTTTGGGTTTTGCTTGTTCTTTTTCTAGCTCCTTTAGAGGTAAAATTAGTTTGCTTATTTGAAATATTTTTCTTGCTTCTTAAGTTAGACCTCTATTGCTGTAAACTTCCCTCTTATAAAAGCTTGCTGCTTGTCAAAGATTTTAACTATTGTGCTTTCATTTTTATTTGTCTCCATGTCTTTTTTAAATTTTCTCTGGTTTCTTGTTGACCCGTTCATTGCTTAGTAGCATGTTATTTAAAGTCCACATAATTGTGCTCTTTCCAGATTTTTTTCTTGTGGTTGATTTGTAGTTCATAGCATTGTGGTTAGAAAAGATGCATGGTATAACTTCAGTCTTAAAATTTGTATAGACTTGTGGGCTAATATATAATCTCGGGAATGTTCCTGTGCACTTGTAAAAAATGTTCTGCTATTTTAGGATGGAATGTTCTAAGTGTATGTTTTAGATCCATCTGGTGCAATGTGTCATTCAAATTCATTGTTTCTTTGTTGACTTTCTGTTTGTATAATCTGTCCATTCATATAAGTAGAGGATCAAAGTCCCCTACTATTACTCTGTTACTAGTGATTACTTTCTTTATGTTTATGTTATGCTCGTATATTGGGTGCATAAATATTTACAATTATTATATCTTCTTGTTGGGATTGTTCCCTTTATGGTTATACAGTGTCCTTCTTGTTCTCTTGTTACAGCCTTTGTTTTAAAGTCTATTTTATCTGATACAAGTATTGCTACCCCAGCTTTCTTTTCACATCCATTTGTGTGATAAAAACTTCTCTATCCCTTCACTTTCAAACTGCATGTGACTTTAGGGCTGAAGTGAGTCTCTTGTAGGTAGCATATAGATGGATCTTGCTTTTTTATCCATTCCATTACTCTGTGTCTTTTGTTTTGAGTGTTTAATTCATTTATATTCAGTGTAATTAGTGGTATATATGTACTTACTACCATCTTATTACTTGTTTTATGGCTGTTTTGTAATTCTTCTCTGTTTCTCATGCCTTCTTCTGCCTTGATTATTTGGCTTTCTTTATTGAAATACTTGGATTTCTTTCTCTTTATTTTTTCAAATCTCTTAGTAGTTTTTGATTTGCAGCTACCATTTGGTTTGTGTATAACATCTTCTGCATATAGCAATCTATATTAAGTTAATGGTCACTTAAGTTTTAGCCCATTCTTTGCTCCTCTCCTCATTGTGTTTTAGGTATATGGTGTCATACTTTATATCTTTTTCTTTTGAGAGTATCTTAACTGATGTTTACAGATATACTTATTTTTACCACTTTTGTGCTTCCTACTTTTTAAACTCTTGTTTATAGTCTTTGCTTTCCACTCAGAGTCCCCTTTAATATTTCTTACAGGACTCTTTTGGTGGTCATGATTTCTTTTAACTTTTGTCTGTCTGGGAAACTCTTTAGCTCTCCTCCTGCTCTGAATGGTAGCCTTACTGGATGGAGTACTTTTGACTGCTGATGTTTCCCTTTCAGCACTTTGAACATATCATGCCACTCTCATCTGACCTGCAAAGTTTCTGATGAAAAATCAGCTAACAGCCTTATGAGGTTCCCCTTATATGTAATGGTTTTCTTTTCTCCGCTGCTTTTAAAATTCTCTCTTTATCACTACTTTTGGCCACTTTAATTACTATGTGTCTTGGTTTGGAACTTCTTGGGTTGATTTTGTTGTGGGATCTGTCTGCTTCCTGGATCTGGATTTCTGTTTCCTTCACCCAGAGTCAGGGAGTTTTCAGCTATTTCTTCAAATAAATTTTCTGTCACCATTCCTCTCTTCTCCTGAGATCCCTATAAAATGAATATTAATATGTTTGATGGCATCACTAAATTTTCTAAGTCTATTTTCATTTATATTTTTTTCCTCTCCCCCCATCTTGATTGTTTTCCATTACTCTGTGTTCCAGGTCACTGATCCATTCACCTGCCGCTTTTCATCTAAAATTTATTCCATCTACTCCAATTTCAGTTATTGAATTGTTCATCTCTGATTGGTTCTTTATGTTTTCTGTCTCTTTGTAAGGGGTCTCACTGAGGTCCTCCAGTCTTTTCTCAAGTTCAGTGAGTATCTTTATCATTGTTAGTTTAAGTTCCCTATCAGGCATATTACTTATCTCTATTTCATTTACGTCTCTAGCTATGGTTTTGTCCTGTTCTTTCATTTGAGATATATTCCTCTGTCTCCTTATTTCGTTTAACTTTTTGAGTCTGTTTCTGTATGTTAGGCAATTCAACCACGTCTCCTGCTCTTGAAAGTAACAGCCTTTTGAAGAAAAGGTCATGCCCTGTAATGCAGTATCCTCTGTTCATCAGAACCTGGTGCTTCAGGGTGTCTCCTATGTGTGTTGTTTGTGTCCTGCTGTTGTGGCTGAACTGCTTTTTTATTTAGTCCCTTGTCTGCAGTGGTTCTCTTTTGTTTGGTTGGTTCCTGTGCTGTTAGTGGGCCAGTCTGGGGCCACCTTGGGCTTTAGGTGAGTCAGGCTGAGCATTTGCCAGAGATGCTGTAGCACTAGACTCTAGAGTGCTTTTCCTGTTTTGTCCCCTGAGAAACTTGTTGGTGGGCAAGACCTGCAATCAATCAGACCAGCTGTCTACTCCCAGGCCACTATTGGGGCTGCTATGTGACTGGTATATGTGGTTATCTTTCCCTTTCCCTGGGGCAGGAGTCACTTTGGAGTGGTGCCGGCACATTGGTACTGCTTGCACACTGTCAGGCTTGTGGCATTACATTGGAGAGGCTCTTACCAAGGGTGTATTGGAGGGGGCAGATCTGTAGAAGCATGTAGGATGCAGGGTATTAGTGAAGTTTGCCCTGATCTGCTGTGGAAAGAGATGTGGAGAACAGGCATAGCTGAAGGGGCATGACCCAGGAGAATGCAGGTGTGGGTTGGTGATGTTAGCAAGTTAGGTAGCAAGTGTCAGCATTGTGTTATGTGCTTAGGCTGGTAGTAGGGGGAGGGAAATCCCCCCCCCACCCCCCGCCAAACTCCTTTGTTCCTGGAGAAGTCTCCCAACTGGTCCCTGTTCATATGGCACAGGCTCTGAGATTAGTAAATCTCCCTCCTGTGTCCTGTGTACCCCAGGGGATTTTCAAACTGCTGCTTCTATGCTGCCTCTGTGGAACTTTTTGTTTTGCTGTCTCTTTAAGGGTAGGGACTTAGTTTCCTCTTGCTCTTCCAGCTCTTTCAGAACCAAGCCCACTGATTCTTCAAGTACCAGGTTTTAAGTCCTGCTGGTTATAAGAACTTGTGATATTTAGCCCCTCTGTTTATCGTAACCAAATATTATGGGAATTTGTCTTTCCTTTGTGGGCTCCCCAGTGTGGGAGTCTTTCTCTCCCCTCTGTGCACCTGGGTGTCCCTCCCTCCCATGGACAGTCCTCAGTGTTTGTGTAGCTCCCAACCATCACTCTGCCCTTCCTGCCCTCTTCCATATGGTTTCTTCTCTACATGTAGCTGTAGAAAGTTTGTTTTTCCAGTCTTCAGGTCATTTGATGGGTTATTTATACTGATGTGTTATCACGTTGTATCCGTTGGGCAAGGTGAGCTTGGAGTACTCCTATTCTGCCACCTTTCCCTGAAGTCTCAAGAATTCTATATCCAGCAATAATGTCCTTCTAACTAAAAAAATTAATACATTCTCAGATAAATTAAGAGCTAAATTTGTCGCTAGCAGATCTTCTATATATGACATATAAGGAGTCTTGCCTGAAATGAAAGGACAGTTACATCTATATGATGCAATTAAGTGCACTGGTAAGGTAACTACATAGATAAATGTAAAAGAATAAATATATACTTAATGTTTATAAGTTTTTTCCCCATCTGATTTAAAAGGCATTAATTTTATAAAGCAAAGTTTATAAATATGTATTCATAGTCATATAATATGTAAAGCCATAATTTGTATGACAGTAGCTCAAAGGGGTAAAAGAATAGGTATATAGGAACAACGTTTTTGTATAGAATTGAAATTAAGTCAGTATTAATTTAAAATGGTTGTCATAGGTTAAGATATTAAGAAAATAACTCAAATACAGTAAAAGAAGTGACAAGGGGATTAAAATAGTACACCAGAAAATATCTGTTTTGGGGGCACCTGGGTGGCTCAGTCAGTTAAGGATCTGACTCTTGATTTTGGCTCAGGTCATAATCTTGGTTTGTGAGACCAAGCCCTGTGTCAGGCTCTGTGCTGGGCTTGGCGACTGCTTTAGATTCTCTCTCTGTCCCTCCCATTTCCCCTCCCAAAAAAGAAAAGAAAATACTTATTTTAACAAAAAGAAGTCAGCAATGGAGAAATAGAGGGAGAACAAGGTAAAAGATCTATAGAAAACAAATAGCAGGGCTCCTGGGTGGCTCAGTGGGTTAAGCCTCTGCCTTCAGCTCAGGTCATGATTTTATGGTCCTGAGATCGAGCCCCGCATCGGGCTCTCTGCTCAGCAGGGAGCCTGCTTTCCCCTCTCTCTCTGCCTGCCTCTCTGTCTACTTGTGATCTCTCTCTGTCCAATAAATGAATCTTAAAAAAAAAAATAGCAAGAAGTAATCACAGGGCACTTGGGTGGCTCAGAGGATTAAGCCTCTGCCTTCAGCCCAGGTCATGGTCTCAGGGTCCTGGGATCAAGTCCCGCATTGGTCTCTCTGCTGAGCAGGCAGCCTGCTTCCCCCCATCTCTCTCTACCTGCCTCTCTGCCTACTTGTGATCACCCCTCTCTCTGTGTCAAATAAATAAATAAAATCTTAAAAAAAAAGTAATCACAAATCCTACCTTATCAGTAATTACATGTAAATGAATAAGCATTCCAATTAAAAGACAGATATTGGTAGAATGGATGAAAAAGTATGATTCAAACATGCTGTCTGTAAGAGACACCCTTTAGATTATAATGCACCAATAGATTGACAATGAAAACATGGATAAAGATGTACCTGGCAAATGGTAACTCAAGGGAGCTGGAGTAGCTATATAATGTCAGACAAAATAGACTATAAGATGAAAATGGTTGACAAAGGAATTTTATAATGATGAAAAGGTCAAGCCATCAAGAAGGTATAACAGGGATACCTGGGTGGCTCAGTGGTTAAGCATCTGCCTTTGGCTCAGGTCATGATCTCAGGGTCCTGGGATCGAGTCCCATATCAGGTGCCCTGCTCGGTGGGAAGTGTGCTTCTTCCTCTCCCACTCCCCTGCCTGTGTTCCTTTTCTTGCTATGTCTCTCTCTGTCAAATAAATAAATAAACTCTTAAAAAAAAAAGACAATATAACAGTTATAAACATACATTGATCTGTCAAAAGCCCCAAAACACATGAAACCAGACTGGCAAAATTGAAGGGAGAAATACACAATACAATAATAATAGTTGGAAGTGTAAAATTGCACTTTTAAAATAAGATTTATTCATTTATTTATTTGAGAGAGAGCACAAGCAGAGGGGAGGAGCAGAGGGAGAGGGAGAAGCAGACTCTCTGCTGAGCAGGGAGCCCAACATGGGGCTCAATCTCAGGACCCCAAGATCATGACCTGAGCTGAAGGCAGATGCTCAACTGACTGAGCCTCTTAAGCACCCCTCCACTTTTTTTTTTTTTTTTAACATGTATTTATTTTAGCGAGAGAGAAAGAGCGGGGTTGAAAGGGGCAGGGAAGAGAGAATCTTAAGTGTACTTTGCGCCAAGCACAGAACCTGACATGGGGCTCGATTTTACAACCACAAAATCCTGATCTGAGCTGAAACCAAGAGTTGGATGCCCCACTGACTGTGCCATCTAAGCATTCCAAATTCCCCTTTTAATAAAGCATACAATAACTAGGTAGATCAACAGAAAATGGAAGATGTGAACATCAGTATAAACCAGTAGACATCTATAGGATATTCCACCCGAAGTGAGCAGAATACATATTCTTCTTAAGTGCAGCTTGGATCATTCTCCAGCATTGACATTTATTACATCTTGAAAATAATTCCCAATAAATTTGAAAGCATTGAAATTATAGACTGTGTTCTGTAACTGTAATGGAATGGAATTGGAAATCATTAATGGAAGGAAACTTGGGAAATTCTACATGTGTAGAAATTAAACCATAGACTCTCAAATCAGTGGGTCAAAGAAGAAATCACAAAAGAAGTTAAAAAATACTTAGAGACTAATGAAAATTAAAACAGTATATGAAAATGTATGAGATGCAGCAAAAATTCTGCTCAGAGGGACATTTATAGCTATAAATACCTCCATTATAAAAGAAGGATCTAAACTTACATCTTAACTAGGCAAGGAAGAACAATTTTTTTTTTTTAAGATTTTATTTATTTATTTGACAGAGATCACAAGTAGTCAGAGAGGCAGGCAGAGAAAGGAGGAAGCAGGCCCCATGCAGAGCAAAGAGCCCGATGTAGGGCTCGATCCCAGGACCCTGGGATCATGACCTGAGCCGAAGGCAGTGGCTTAACCCACTGAGCCACCCAGGCGTCCCAAAGGAAGAACAATTTAAGCTCAAATAAACAGAAGGAAAGATAATAAAATTTAGAGTGGAAATTGATGAAATAGGGTATAGAAAATAGAGAAAACCAAAAGTTGAACAAAATTGACACACCTCCAGCTATACTGAAAGTGAAGACTCATATTATTAAAAGCAGGAATGAAGTAGCAAACATTTCCTTTTTCTTCCTTTCCCTTCCTCCCTCCCTCCCTCTCTCCCTTCTTTCTTTCCTTCCTTCCTATTTTTCATTTATTTAGAGAGAGAGGAGAGAGCATGAGTGGGTGTAGGGGCAGGGGGAGAAGAAGATTCCCCAGTGAGCAGGGATCCTGATGTGGGACTGGATCCCAGAACCCTGGGATCATGACCTAAGCCGAAGGTAGACACTTGACTAACTGAGCCACCCAGGTGCCCAAAAGTAAACATTTCTATGGTCTTACCAAAATAAAAAGGACTACCATACAATATTGAAGCTACTAGGATGAGGTAGGATTTAAGGATTTGGGATTTAAGATCATTGTGTGTGTATACACATTTCCCCCTAGGATAGTGGTTCAGGATTTGCTAGTTCAGCAGTCATGGCAGCTTTAGAGAGCATAGCTACCAGAAATAATAAGAATTTGTTTATACATAATCCTACAGATTCCACAGAAGAATAGTTAGAGCTAATACTGAGTTCAGCAAGGTTGCTGGATAGAAGATCGGTGTACAAAAATCAGTTGTATTTCAGTATACAAGCAATGAAAGATCCAAAAATGAGAAAAAAATTCCTTTAACGGCAACATCCAAAAAATAAAATACCAAGGAATAATCTTAACAAAGGAAGTATAAGAGTTGCATGTTTAAAGCCACAAAAAATTGTTGAAATAAATTAAAGAAAACCTAAATTACAGGGAAAACATCTCATGTTTATAGATTGTAAGACTTTATATTGTTAAGATGGTAATACTTCCTTAGGTGATTTACAGACTCAATTTAATTTTTTTAAGATTTATTTATTTGAGAGAGAGAGCAAGTGTGTGCATGTGGAGCAAGGAGCACAGGGAGAGGGAGAGAAACTCTAGCACACACACTGCTGATCATGGAGCCTGTCTCATAACCCTGGATCGTGACCTGTGCCAAAATCGAAACTTAGCCACCCAGGGGCCCCTCAGTTTAATTTGTATCAAAACTTCAACTCCTTATTTGAAGAAATTAATAAATGAGCTTATCTTAAGATTCAATGGAAAAGAAGAGACCAGGATAGCAAAAATTATTTTGAAAGAGAACAAAAGTTGAAGGACTCCTATTCCCAAATTCAAAACTTACTGAAAGGTGTAGTAATCAAACCAGTATGGTACTGTTATGGATAGACAGATCAGTGGAATAGCATTGAGACTCCAGAAATAAACCATTACATTTATGGTTAGTTACGAGGGTGCCAAGACAATTCACTGGGAAAGAAAAGGTTTTCAACAAATGTTAACTGGATACAAACATTAACAAATTGAGTCATAGACTTAAATGTCAAAGCAAGAACTACAAACTCTGAAGAAAACATAGGCATAAATGTTTGTGACTTCGGATTTGACAGTACTTTTTTCAGATATGACACCAAAAGTAAAAATAAGAAAGGAAAAACTAGATAAATTAGACTCCATTATAATTAAAAACTTTTTAGCTGTAAATTGCCATATGTTGAAAGTGAGAAGACAGCTCACAGAATGGAAGATACTACTTGTGAATCACGTATCTGACAAGAGACTAACTAGGACAGAGTATGTTTAGAACTCATAGCTCAACAATAAAAGACAATGCAAATTTAACTTAATTAAAAATGAGTAAAGGATCTGAATAGATATTTCTCTGAAGAACACATGTAGATGGCCAATAAGCACATGAAAAGATGCTCAACGTCAGTAGTCACTAGGGAAATGAAAATAAAAAACCACAATGAGTTACCATTTCACACCATTTGAAAAAGAAGAATAATTAATAGTGACTATTCCAAGAAATTAGGACTTCATACATTGCTGGTGGTACAGCTATGTGGGAAAACAGTTTAGTGCTTCCTCAAAAAGTTAAAGGTATCATATGTCCCAGCACTTCCCCACTTAGTATGTAACCTAGATAATTGAAAACACATCTACACAAAAATTTGTACATGGTTGTTCATAGCAGCAGTTACACTCATAATAGGTCTAAGTGGAAATAACCCAAATATGCATCAACTAATGAATAAATAAAATATGATATAGCCATATCGTGGAATATTACTTAGCAATAAGAAAGGAATGAGGTCTTGATAGGTACTACAACATGAATGAATCTTGAAAACATGCTAAGTGAAAGAGGCCAGACTTTTGTGTCTGTCATAATGTGTGGTTTCATTTATGGAATGTGCAGAATAAGAGAAATCCACAGACACCAAAAGTAGAGTAGTAGTTGCCAAGGGCTGGGATGATGGGGAATAACTGTTAACAAGTACAGAGTTTATTCAGGAGGCAATGACATTTTCTGAAATTAGTTTTAGTGTTTTCACAATCCTGTGAATGTAGTAAATCTGCTTAATTTTACTCTTTAAAAGGGAATTTTGCAGATTGTGAGTTATTTCTCAGTAGAACCAAACAATATGTATTGTTTAAAAAAAACTGGAAAGCTAGATGTGGGGTCTTTGAAAAAACTGATAAAATAGATAAGCCTTTCATAAGACTGGTCAAGGGGAAAAATATGTGCAAATGTCAGGAATGAAAAAGAATGTGATTTATGATCTTTCAGATATTGAAAATATAATAAGGTATTTTGAATACCTGTGCCAGTAAGTGAAAAAAAAACTGGAAGTACATACATTCTTAGAAATATAACTTATAGAACCCACATGGGAGAAATTATAATAAAAAGTTTGAATAATCTTATAATCATTAAAGAACTGAATCTATAATGAAAAATCTTCTTAAAAATAAACTGTTAGGTTTAGAGTTCTATAAAAACTTGAAGGAAGAAATAATTCCTCCCTCATTTATGGAGATACCATGACCTTGATGTAAAGAAAGTATAGTATAAGAAAAATTATAGACCATAATTACATGCAAATAGCAATATCTAATAAGGATAATACAGTAGTATTGAGTTGGGTTAGAAAATATGAGGTAATGTTAACATGAGAAAATCAATTAATGCAGTTTATCACTTTGTCAGATTTTTTTTTTAAGATTTTATTTATTTGACAGAGAGCACAAACAGGGAGATGGCAGGCAGAGGGAGAGGAGGAAGCAGGCTCCTGGCTGAGCAGGGAGCCTGATGCAGGGCTTGATCCCAGGACCCTGGGATCATGACCTAAGCTGAAGACAGCCACTTAACTGACTAAGCGACCCGAGTGCCCTGATCACATTGTCAGATTGAAGAAAAAAATATATGTAGAAAAAAATTGTGTGATGAAATTCAGTATCTGTTCATGAAGATGTTCTTAGCAGAGTATGTCAGCTTTCTCAATATGATATTTGATATTTTGAACCAAGCCTTAAATTTAGTGGTGAAACCTTGAAAGCTTACAAGTTGAGATCAGATGCGAGACAGAGATGCAAGTTGTGATCGCTTCTGTTTATCATTCTATTAGGCAAGAAAGAAAAAAAAGCAAAATACACTTAGCTGTCATAGTAGGTGATATGATTGTGAATATAGAAAATTCAGATTTGGGGCACCTGGGTGGCTCAGTGGGTTAAAGCCGCTGCCTTCGGCTCGGGTCATGATCTCAGGGTCATGGGATCAAGCCCTGCATCGGGCTCTCTGCTCTGCGGACAGCCTGCTTCCTCCTCTCTCTCTCTCTGCCTCTCTGCCTACTTGTGATCTCTATCAAATAAATAAATAAAATGTTAAAAAAATTTCAGATTTTTCTAGGAATAAATTATTAACATTAACATAATATAGTAATGTGGCTTGATGTATAAAATAAAGTGATAAAATGATAATGTTTAATATATAAAAGTCAGTAGTATTTCTCTGTAGGAGCAACAGTTAAAATACCTTTAAAGCTGTAAATATAAATACTCAGAAGTCATTCCAAAAATTATGTATAAGTCCTCTTTTCAGGGAATATCTTAAAACTTTATTGTGAGATAGTAAAGAACTAAATAAATTGAGAAGAAATACTATGGATGGATTTGAAGCCTTATTTATTTTTTTTAGTGATGTCAGTTTTCCTAGTTAATATACAGATTCAGTGATATTGCAGCCAAGATCTCAGAAGATATATGTAGTTTTAAAAAGAAAAGCTAAGTCTAAAATTTGTAAGGAGAGGTAGAGGTCCAATTATTTTTTCATAGGAAAAATAACAGGATAGCAGGACTTGTGACCTGGTAGATACTTAGATTTGTTTTGTAATTAAGACATGATGTTAACAGGGGGCTAAGCAAAGAGACCAATGAAACAGAAGAGAAATCCTGGAAATAGACCAACACATAAGTAGACACTTGATTTTTGATAGGGGCACTGTGGAGCAGTCATGAAAGAGCTTTTTAAGAAATGATTCCAATATAATTGGGCTTCTGTAAAGCCAGAAACAAAATTGACTCCTTGCCTCACAACATACACAAATGGTCAATTCCAGGTAGATCATAGATCGAAAAGTAAAAAGTACAACTTAAAGTTTTAGAGATAAGTGTAACTTTAGCCTTGGTAAGAGTTACCAAACAAGGTATAAAAAGCACAAAATATAAAGGAAAAGTGATAACTACATTATGTTAATCAAAAGATACTATAGGGGTGCCTAGGTGGCTCAGTCAGTTAAGCAGCTGCCTTCAGGTCAGGTCATGATCCCTGATCATGGGGTGGAGCCCCACGTTGGACTCCCTGCTCAGCAGGGAGTCTGCTTCTCCCTCAGCCCCTCCCTCCCTGCCCCCCGCTTGTGCACAACTCTCTGTCTTTCAAATGAATAAATAAAACTTTTTTTTCCCCCAAGATTTTATTTATTTGTCAGAGAGAGAGCGCAGGCAGGTGGAGTGACAGGCAGAGGGAGAAGCAGGCTCCCTCCTGAGCAAGGAGCCCAATGCGGAACTCGATCTCAGGACCTTGGTATCATGACCTGAGCTGAAGGCAGAGGCCTAACTAACTGAGCCACCCAGAAGTCTAATAAAAATCTTAAAAAAAAAAAAAAAGTTACTATAAAGAGTGTGGGGAAAAAAAGCAAGTTTAAAGTAGAAGAATATGTTTGCAACACATAGAACCAAGGACTTATATTTAAAGTAACTGTCATTGATTTTTAATTATTAGATTACATGTTTAATTATATATAACATAATTAAATGCATAAAATGAATAAGCATATATATTATTAGAATCAGAAAAAATATAACCTAATAGAAAAAAAGCCTTAAACAGGTATTCTACAAAAGAAAAAAATTCAAATGATATATTTTTTAAAGATTTTATTTATTTATTTGACAGAGACACAGTGAGAAGCAGGGGGAGTGGGAGAGGAGAAGCAGGTTTCCCACTGAACAGGGAGCCTGATGCAGCGCTCGATTCCAGGACTCTGGGATCATGACCTGAGCTAAAGTCAGATGCTTAACAACTGAGCCACCCGGGTGCCCCTGAAATGATTAATAAATATATGAAATGGTATTCAGTCTCATTAGGAATCGAGAAAATATAAATTAAAGCCAGTATGAGATTTAACATAATGTACTCTTAAAAGTTGCAGTAAATACTAAAGTCAGACTATTCCAGGTGAGGGTGATACAAATTTTGTTTTATCTAGTGCTATTGAACATGTGCCTGCATACACTATTATGTAGGAGTTCTTTCCTGGATTTATACCTAGACAAACTTGTGCAAATGTGCCCCAGTACACTTTGCTAAGAATTCATGGCAGCATTGATTGTAATAGTTCAAACCTGAAACTAGACCAAATGTTCATTTGCAGTACCTTAGATGAATAAATGAATGCAGTGGATTATTCTGCAGTGAAAATAAATGAACCACAGCCACATGTACCATCATGGGCGAATATTAAAATAAATAAGTAACACATAAAGAATACATACAGTGTATTTCTATTTATATAAAGTCAGAAACAAAACTAGATTTTGTCTAGAACATGTATTCATGTATTCTTAGCAGGGATGATCTTGTTCTTCTTGGTGGCAAAAAATTGTTCTTTGGAGGTGAAAAAATGGTCAGAATTATAATGGTTTGTCACCCTCCAAAGCTTAACCCTACTTAGTGAAATCTTTACTTAGTATCTCATTTCTGTTTTGAGTTTTCTTGAGTATCACATGAGCACCATTTATGTGATATGAGTTCATAAAAGTTATACAAAGCATATGCAATGTCAGTACTACAAAATTGTGTTGGATAGGTGGTTGGAGGACTTTCAAATGATTGCTTGATCTTGAAGTCATCAGTAGAGGTGGTCTACACATGCCAGCTGTTTCCATTTGCTGCTTTGTGAATGTTTGTTTGATACTCTGTGCTTTTGTGTATGACTTTGGCGTTAAGAATTAAATAGAAACATGCTGTTTTATTATTTAATTGAACAAAAGTAATCAATCCATTAGTTATACCAGTACTGAAAAGAAGAAAATGTCAATTATCTTAATATCTAGTAGCTAATTAAAAGTTTCTTTTTTGAATCAAGCAAAAGGGGAAAGTTTACTAAGTATTGTAGAAAATTAATTTTTTCAGTTTTATTTGCTGGAAAACTGGATGTTAATTTAAAAATTTTTTTGCATTGCTATTCTTATATAAATGGATACATATGTAATTTGATGCATCACAATTTATGTAAATAGATTACGTTAAAAAGCAAATAACATGTGCTATGGTGAGTGCTGTGAAGTGTGTAAACCTGGCGATTCACAGACCTGTACCCCTGGGGCTAATAATACATTATATATTTATTAAAAAAAAAAAAAAGCAAATAACAGTTACAAAGCCAAGTGAAATATTGATAGCCTCTAAAATTTTAATTTTTAACTTAAAAAATCTAATCATTTCTAACCCTGCATTGAATAAAAGAGTAGGCTTTATATATCTTATATGTATATAAAAAAATCACAGATACTTATACAGATAAACAGTATATCTGATATTAAAAGTTCAAGGAGAGTGATTGGGGGAAATCTGAAAAGGCTACCTAGGGTTGATAATGGGGAAAAAGAAAGGCAAGAAATGGTTGTCTAGAAATGCATATATGAGTGATAAAACTATAAAGAAAAGCAAAGAAGTGATTATCATAACTTTCAAGATATTAATGCTGAGGATAAGGTAGATGCTAGGTGCTTTTAGAATTATGACACTGGTCTGTTTTTGACTTACATGCTAGTAGTCACTCAGGTGTTTACATTATAGTTATGTGTTAGTCTTTGTTCATGTTTTATGTACTTTTCTGTATGTGTGTTACAATGAAAAAGTAGTTTGTAGACTTTGTGGAAATGCAGAATATTATTTAGATTTTACATATGCATGATTATGAACTGATTTTCCAACCTAATAAACTTCTTTTGTTTTTTTAAAGACTATTTATTTATTGAGAGAGAACGCATGTGTGCATAAGCCAGGGGAGGACAGAGGGAGAGGGAGAGAGAATCTTACACTCCACACTGAGTGTGGAGCCTTTTGTGGGGCTTCACCTCACAACCCTGAGATCATGACTTGAGCAGAAATCAAGAGTTGGAGGCTTAACTAGCAGAGCCACCCAGGCGCCACCAATTTAGTAGATTTCTTAATAAAAAAAATAGATGTTGACCGATTAAAAGATTTCTCTGAATAGAAACA
Source organism: Taxidea taxus jeffersonii (assembly GCA_003697995.1). Taxonomy (NCBI): domain Eukaryota; kingdom Metazoa; phylum Chordata; class Mammalia; order Carnivora; family Mustelidae; genus Taxidea; species Taxidea taxus. Next base: position 20,315 of record RCUC01140147.1, on the reverse strand, counting down.
GAAATGCCAGGGTTTGTTTTTTGTTTTTCAGATGGGCTCAATTCTTCATTCATCCACTAATGATAAGAGATGCAATTGACCGTGAAGTTGAAGCTGTTGATAGTGGTAAGATAAGTGCTTTATATTTTATGACTGTTTCTTGCATTGAACTAGGTATTTAACACATGTATGATTCTTTATCATTATACCATTTTATCTTTGTATCATAAACGTATGAAATGAAATAAATGTGTCATTTATTCCTAAACCATTAAATGTCTTAATTCAGTATAGATTTGTAAAAAAGAATGATAGATTATTATTTTTCAATCTTTGTTTTTTGAGGGTTTTACCATAGTGACTAATCTTTTGCAGGATGGTAGCCTAATCCTTAAAGCTAATGCTGTGTGTTGAAACTTTAAAAGCTCACATAACTCCTTTTGCATGAAGAGACTTTTTTTCTGAGGCTTTAGGTTCCATTCTGATATTTAAATAGCTTACCCTTTGTTACCTCTATGTGTCAGTGCTTTGTAGTTTAAATTTTGGTAGTTCTGAAAACAATCGTTATACATTTATGGATGAAGAAACTAAATCCCTGAATAGGAAATGCATTTAATTTTGTTTTTTGACAGTTTTTCTTTAGTATGTAAAGAATGAAGACCATAAGGAAAACTGTACTTATATAGGGTGAGGCTTCATTATAGAGCTGTGCTATAAATATCCCTTAATTACAGAGTACCAATAAATAGCACCACCATAGAATAACCCTGCATGCTTTATTTTAGCATTGAAAACATGGGGCACCTGGATGGCTCAGTCCTTGGGCTGCTGCCTTCTGCTCGGGTCATGGTCCCAGGGTCCTGGGATCGAGTCCCACATTGGGCTCCCTGCTCAGCAGGGAGCTGCTTCCCACCCCCCTCCCCTCCCACTGCTCATGTTCCTGCTCTTGTTGTCTGTCAAATAAATAAAATCTTAGAAAAAAAAAAGAAAACATGTAATACTAAACTGGGAGCACTTTCAGTTCATACAGGTTAGGCTTGGCTTGCAACAACTCAAGAGGCAGGTTTCTGCACTTGTTTTCTCCTTTTGTGGCATTTTCCTCTTTGGCTTGATTCAGTGTTGAGTTGTAATACTGGCTTACCGCATTCATTAAGCTGAGTAAACTATAGATGGTTAGAAAGAGCCATCTGCTGGAAGTCAGCAGACTTGTGTTTTACTTCTAGGAATTTAACTGACTGTGGACCTCAACTTATTTGTAAAAGAGGGTGCAACGGAGTTCTATTCCTCCAAGCTCTTCTATCTCCTTATAATCAAGGATTTATTTTCTTCATTTTTGTTATTTGCCTATGACAGTGTCTCTTTTATCACAGATCCAGATAAGTATTTGTTGAGTGGATGACAAACCAAAATAACCAAGGAAACTCTAAAAGACTTTTCTACGTTTTGAGACTTAGGAACTGTTTTCTGTCTTAAGTACTTTGAAGTATGTTTTTCCTTATACAGTTTCTACATTGGGTTGAAGTGTTGGTATATTTTACAAAATTAACCCTGTAATTCAGTTTTACAAGTTTATGTCAAAATATATTTTATTATATTTTGAAATATTATGTAGAAATAGATATGTGACATATGATATGTGTATACACACATGTAATAAATAGTTTTGGTCTGAAATGAACTTAAGCTAAAAGCTTTGTTGTTTTTGTTTTGCTCTGCTCATTTGTTTTTGATGAGAGGAGACCTAGTTCAATTTGTGACCTGATACAAAGAGCTCAGTATATGTGATTAGTCACTTAGCCTCCCAAATGTGAAGGATTTACTTAAGATGGGGGAGATGGAGGAGCTCTTAAATTGTCAGATTACCATTCATTACATGAATTACAATTCATTAACCAGTTTCGAAAGTTCAGTAATCTGATGTTACTTTCTTCTAATCAGTTGTGATAGTCTTTCTTCTATCATTTTTTTTTTTAAAGATTTTATTCATTCATTTGACAGACAGAGATCACAAGTAGGCAGAGAGGCAGGCAGAGAGAGGTGGGGAAGCAGGCTCCCTGCTGAGCAGAGAGCCTGATGTGGGGCTCGATTCCAGGACCCTGGGACCATGACCCAAGCCGAAGGCAGAGGCTTTATAACCCACTGAGCCACCCAGGCGCCCCTCTTCTATCATTCTTATCTCAATTACATGTTTTTGTTTTTGTTTTTTTACAGATTTTATTTATTTATTTGATAGAGATCACAAGTAGGCAGAGAGGCAGGCAGAGAGAAAGAGGAGGAAGCAGGCTCCCTGGGAGCAGAGAGCCCGACGTGGGGCTCGATCCCAGGACCCTGAGATCATGACCCGAGCCGAAGGCAGAGGCTTCAACCCACTGAGCCACCCAGGCGCCCCTCAATTACATGTTTTTAGTTGCCTGCTTGCTGGCATCTAGGAATGGATGGCCCATTCCTTGTTAGAAGTTGAAGGGAGGTTCAACTTTCCTGGCAGATTCATCTTCTCATTTTCCTTTTTTTATTCCTTTCCATCTACTTATAAAAAAAGAGTCTTTCCTGGGTTTTTAATTTATTACATAGTTCTTTTTTTTTTTTTTTTAAGATTTTATTTATTTATTTATTTATTTGACAGAGAGAGAGATTGAGATCACAAGTAGGCAGAGAGAGAGAGGGGAAGCAGGCTCGCCGCTGAGCAGAGCACCCGATGCGGGGCTCAATCCCAGGACCCCGAGACCATGACCCGAGCTGAAGGCAGAGGCCCAACCCACTGAGCCACCCAGGTGCCCCTTATTACATAGTTCTAACATTACTCTATCACTGTGCCCCGAATTGACAATCTATTTTTGTTCTAATCTTTCAAAGGAATGGTTATATGCTTATATTTATTTATTTATTTATTTATTGGGAAAGATTGTATTTATTCATTTGACACAGAGAGAGAGAAAGAGAGAGAGATTACAAGTAGGCAGAGAAGCAGGCAGAGAGAGAGAGGGTGGGGGAAGCAGGCCCCCTGCCGAGCAGAGAGCCCGACGTGGGGCTGGATCCCAGGACCCTGAGATCATGACCTGAGCCGAAGGCAGAGGCTTAACCCACTGAGCCACCCAGGTGCCCCTATATGCTTATATTTAAAAGCATTTATTTATATATTGCGGATAGATGTGTTCAGTGTTTTACAGTTTTCTTGATAACAGAAACTCATGTCAGTGTCCACAGGGTAGGTTTTAAAATGGGTTTAGCTTATTGCTAAAAGAAGATTGTAGAGAAAAAAAATTGTTCTTGATGATTAGCTTTTTATTTTAGTGATAGTTCATACTCACATAAATATGTATTATTTCCTATACAGTGTGTCTTAGTGATTGAGATTGAAAATATGGCCAAAGCCTTTTTAAATCTAATCAGATAGTGGAATGTGTTCTCTCAGTGTTCAGATATTTATACTCTTTTTATCAGTTTTTGTGGATATATCACTTTTTGTGGATATGTTTATATGTCTATTATCTTTCTGTTGCCACTAAAACAGATTACCAGAAACTGAGTGCTCAAAATATCACAGATTTATTTTCTTAAACGTTGGAGGTCAGAAGTCTAAATTACTTCCTTACTTAGCTGCATTCCTTTTGGAGGCTGTAAGAGAGAAGCTGTTTCCATCTTCTAGTTACCGTTTGTATCCCTAGCTATGGCTCTTTTCTCTATCTTAGGAGTCATCAGGGTAGATAGAACCTTCTCTCTGAACTCTGCTTGTGTCCTTAGATATTTTCTCTGACTTTGACCCTCTTGTCTTTCTCTTATAAGGACCCTTGTGATTACATTAGGACCACCCAGATAATCCAGGATAACCTCTCCTTCTCAGGATCCTTAATTTAATCCATACCTGCAAAGTTCCTTTTACTATGTAAGGTAACCCATTCATAGGTTTTGGAGATTAAGATGTATACATTTTGGGGGGCTCTTATTCAACACTTAATACTTGTAGCCATATCTTCATATTTTTTCAAAGAGTTTTTTTAAAATTTTTTGAAGCTATGTATATATTTTTTACTGTCTCATTACTGATTTAGACTTCATGGTCTATATATAACTGAAGTATTTTGAATACATTTACGTGTTTCTTCCCACCCTACTGTCACCATTTTAGTTTCCACTCTCTTTACCAAATGTAATAGTGATGATTCCTGATCAGTTATCTTGTCTCTACTTTTGCTTCCTTTCAACCCATTCTCCACTTTTTTTTTAAAAGATTTTATTTATTTATTTGACAGCAATCACAAAAAGGCAGAGAGGCAGGCAGAGAGAGAGAGAGGAGGAAGCAGGCTCCCTGCTGAGTAGAGAGCCCAATGCCGGGCTCAATCCCAGGACCCTGGGATCATGACCTGAGCTGAAGGCAGAGGCTTTAACCCACTGAGCCACCCAGGCACCCCCCCATTCTCCACTTTTACAACTAGAATGAACTTGCTAAAGTCCAAATCTGATAATGTCACTCTCCTAACATCTGCAGGTGTTTATTAAACATATGCACCACTTTGCTGTTATTCTCTATGATAAATAATAATAGCTGACATTTATTGAGAATGTATTGTATGCATTATTGTGATTGTTATTGTCTGTTTTCCATATTTGACATCCTTATCCCCATAGGCTTAGAAAGGTTAGTACTTAACTCAGAGTTCAGAATCAGCCATTTTCTCAATTTTTTTCAAAAGTTATTTTTTTCCTTATCTTCAGCCTTGCCTCTGCTTTGATTCTGAACATTGCTCAACCAAAAAAACTGTATCTGTTTTTCAGACGTGCCATAACCGCCTAATTTCCTTTAAGATTTTCTCCTTAGAATGTTTTACAGGCTCCCATTTCTCCTTCTGTTCCTATTCCCTGGAAAATTCCAGTTTGTTCCTCAGTGCTCAGCTTGAGTCATACCCCAGAAAGCCTCTATTTCCCGCCAGTAAATTCACACATACATAAGACAAAATTAGGTTAGGTGACAGCCCTTTTACTTTTTTTTTTTAAGATTTTATTTATTTATTTGACAGACAGAGATCACAAGTGGCAGAGAGGCAGACGGGGGGCGGGGGGTGGGAGGGCGGAGCAGGCTCCTGGCTGAGCAGAGAGCCCGATGCGGGGCTTGATCCTAGGACCCTGGGATCATGACCTAAGCCGAAGGCAGAGGCTTTAACCCACTGAGCCACCCAGGTGCCCCGGTGACAGCCCTTTTATATTTTCACAATACCCTATATGTTGTAGCACTTAACTGTAGCAAATTGCAGTTTCTGTTGTTTCTGCAGTTTCTGTTGACTCTAAGCTCCTATGATTATTAAACAGCTCCACTGGCATCTTTGCTGCCTTTGAATTCAGTGAGGTATTTCTTGTCGTAAAGCCTTTGAATTTATAATTTCCATACCTTGAAAACTTCCCCCAAACTTCTTGTGATATCATCCTCACTTTATTTGGATTTTGCTCACTTGTCACCTCCTCAGGCCTTTTATGACCAACCTGTTGTCACTGTCTGTTCTCTTACACAGATTTATTTTTCTTATCACCCACCACTGTTTGTTGTTTTATTCATTGTTTATCTCCCCTACTAGAATGTAAACTCCTTGAGGGCAGGACTTGGGTCCCCCCAACTTTTTTTTTCACATTTCTGCCTCTAGCAACTGTTCAGTAGTACCTGCCTCATAGTAGATGTTCAGTAAATAATTGTTGAAGGAATATATCTTATCTTTTTTAATCCTTGTAAAAACCCTATGAAATAAGTACAAATAACTCCATTTTATAGATGCAGAAATAGAATCAGGGAAGTTAGAGAATATCCTCAAGGTTGTACAGCTTAGTATAGCAGAAGTTGGATTCTAGCAAAGATATTTCTGACTTCAAAGTGATTTGTTCTTAACCATTAGTACTTTCTTACTCATAGCTGGTTTTGGAGGAAATTTCAACAACATATACGACAAAGTTCTCAGGTAATAAGGAGTTTGATTTAACACCTTATTAGCACTTTATCAGTAAAATCTGGGACATAGCAACCTAGAATTGAAACCTTCAGGTTGTTAACTATTTTGTTTCATTTGAAAATAAGGGAAAACCTCTAGAAAGAAGTTGTGTTGACTGCCTAGAGTTACAGAATATGTTAAGTCATAGAGCCTGGCCTACATCATTGAGTTCCCCACTTCAGTCTTATAACATGAAATTCATAAAATTAAATTTTGTCACTTCCTTACTTTCAGTTCTGTGCTGTTCAGTTCTTGAATTTCCATTAATAAAGCAAATACTGAATTTCATTTTATTAAAAGTGTTTCTTTAAATCTGACAGAATATCAACTTGCAAGACCTTCTGATGCAAACAGAAAGGAAATGTTGTTTGGAAGCCTTGCAAGACCTGGACATCCTATGGGGAAATTTTTTTGGGGTAAGATGCTAAATACTTAATCTTATTTCATGTTTTCTAATTGAGGAAGATTGAAAATATGAAAAGTTGATAAAGAATGGAAGATTATGAAAGCAGGGTAGCTAAGTACCTTTTACCTTTTAGGATAAGTCAGCAGCTTTTCAAGCTGTTGTATTTGGTTCTCTAACATTGGATATATCAAGAATAGCATCTAACATTTTGTGAATGCTTTTTGAGTAGCAGATACTCTGCTAATTCTACATGAATTACCTCATTTGACCATCATAACAATGTTATGAGCTGGGTACCATTATCTCCATTTAAAGATAAAGAAACAGGCTCAGGGAAGTTATTTAATTTGCTTAAATCACACAGTGGTGGATGTGAGATTTGAACCTGTTTATATAATTATAAAGTCTGCGCTCTAACCCAGCCTGACATTTCCATTTATCAACAGAGATTCAGCAATGATTTCTCTAATAGTTTTTGAGTGGTGACCACATTTTGTTTAATCAGTAAGCTGTTTAAATGGTGTCTGTTTTTCATAATGTCTTTTTCTTACTGTTAGAATTCAGTTATAACCTAATGTTAACCCTCTTGGCCATAGTGTAGAATCTGGGATGAGTTGATCTAAATAGTACTCAGCCATCAAAAAAATGAAATCTTGACATTTTCAACAACATGGATGGAACTGGAGGGTGTTATGCTAAGCAAAATGAGTCAGTCAGAGAAACACAATATCATATGATCTCACTGATATGTGGAATTTAAGAAACAAAACAGGATCATAGGGGAAGAGAGGAAAAAATAAAGCAAGATGAAATCAGAGAGAGGGATAAACCAAAAGAGACTCTTAATCATAGGGAATAAACTGAGATTTGCTAGAGGGGAGGGAAGTGAGGAGATGGTGGAACTGGGTGATGGACATTAAAGAGGGCATGTGATGTAATGAGCACTGGGTGTTATATAAGACTGAATCACTGACCTCTACCTCTGAAACCAATAATACATTATATGTTAATTAATTGAATTTAAATTTAAAGAATGGGAAATAAATAGAACTTCATTCAAAGGATGTTTTGTACAGTTATATACATTTTATATGACAACCTTGGTTTATATGGTTTATTTTAAAGGATTATATAGAATATAAATACAATAATCCAGAGATAAAACCTGAATTGAATACTAGACTACTTATTAAGAGAGGAAATTTAAGGCAATTATTGTTGTTAAGGTATTGCCAAATGGATATTAATTCCTTATGTGTTAAAATATACAATTGTTTTTGTGAATTTTTGTCTTATATTGATATTATTGTTATTATTATACACTAGTTCTATATTCTTGAGTCACTTAGGTTATTTCATTACTTACACATTATTAGCAGAGTATGCATTTTTGGTGTAGAGACTTTTGACAAAGTAAACAAAAAATTTTTTTTAAATTTCTGTATAGTTCAAAATAAAAGTATCATTTCTGTGATCTTTTTCATCCTTTTTAACAGGAAATGCTGAGACACTCAAACATGAACCAAAAAGGAATAATATTGATACACATGCTAGATTAAGAGAATTCTGGATGCGTTACTATTCTGCTCATTACATGACTTTAGTGGTTCAATCCAAAGGTAGTGTATTATCTGTTATGACCCTTAGAATTACTTTGAAGTAGTGCTTTCTTAGGCTTTGTTTGCCTTGATCAGTTTTGCAGTGTACTATTAATTACTTTAGTGCTTGATTCTAATATGACTTAAAGGAAATCAGGATTTGGAAAAGTCACATAGCAAGTGGAATAGCTTTGAGGAAGCACAAAATCATCTGATTCTCAGGCAACTGTTTTTTTCTTATTTTAGAGACATAGGTCGTATTTCTAGGCTTGTCTGTGAGTTTGTGAGTATACTAATGTACTAATAGGTCATGAATTGGTTTTTTTTTTTAAGATTTTATTTATTTATTTGATAGACAGAGATCACAAGTAGGCAGAGAGGCAGAGAGAGAGAGGAGGAAGCAGGCTGTCCGCAGAGCAGAGAGCCCTATGTGGGGCTCGATCCCACGACCCTGGGATCATGACCCGAGCCGAAGGCAGCGGCTTTAACCCACTGAGCCACCCAGGCGCCCCGTGAATTGGTCTTTTAAGTCACATTCAGATACTGCTTCTGTTATCTTTGGTTTTGCATTTATCTGTATTGATCATAAACTCTGACGGGGCAAGGTGTCTGTCTTTTCATCTTTACATAGGGTCCAGTAAAATGGCATGATTAATTGAAGTCCATCATAGTAATGATAGCAAAAGTATCTTAAATGTAAAGAACTGGTCAGTATTTCTTTTCTTTTCCTTCTTTTATCAATATCTTCAATAACTTGTGTTAACTTTCTCTCATTAAAGAAATGGTAGCTTTCTTTTGTTTTCTTTATATTTCGATCTCTTTAGTTCAGTTGTCAAAGTATAACTTTTTGATATTCTTATAGTTTGCACATTTATTTTTGAAAAAGTAACCTTCTCACTTGATATGACTCTTCGTTTTTATAAAATTTTGTTCTCTCATGTCAAAATTTAAATTCGAGCTGACTTGGCTCTTAAGTAGAAAACAGTTTTTCATGTAGGATCAAAATTAGTCCACTAAAGTTGACTTGAATGTAAAGCTTTGGATATAGAATGGTAGATTCTTTTGTTCAAACTGCAGATGTGCATCTAGGTTCCTTTTATGGCACTTGTTAAAATAGGCAGTTCCATATTGAATATGTAATTTACAGTTTTTTTTAAAGATTTTATTTATTTATATGATAGACAGAGATCACACAGTAGGCAGAGAGGCAGTCAGAGAGGGGAGGGGAGAAGCAGGCTCCCTGCCGAGCAAGGAGCCTGACGTGGGACTCGATCCCAGTACGCTGGGATCATGACCGAGCTGAAGGCAGCGGCTTAACCTACTGTAGAGCCACCCAGGCATCCCTGTAATTTACAATTTTTAATTACTGTTTCCAAGTCTGTCACAAATGTGCATTTTTCTTCAACTGTGTATTATTTCCTTTGCATTCTCTTATGATGACAAATATAAGAGTGTATTAATGTTTGTTGCAAATTTCTAAAATAAGTCCTAGATATTTGATAAGAAAACCTTGTACAATTCAAATTCAACTGCTTTTTCTTTTTTAAAAAGATTTTTAAAAAATTATTTGTTTGACAGACAGAGATCACAAGTAGGCAGAGAGGCAGGCAGAGAGAGAGGGAGACGCAGGCTCCCCGCTGAGCAGAGAGCCTGATGTGGGGCTCGATCCCTGGACCCTGAGACCAGACCTGAGCTGAAGGCAGAGGCTTAACCCACTGAGCCACCCAGGCGCCCTGTTTTTTTTTTGTTTTTTTTTTTTTTTAAGATTTTATTTATTTGACAGACAGAGAGAGGCAGAGAGGCAGGCAGAGAGAGAGAGGGGGAAGCAGGCTCCCTGCTGAGTGGAGAACCTGATGTGGGGCTCGATCCCAGGACCCTGGGATCATGACCTGAGCTGAAAGCAGAGGCTTAACCCACTGAGCCACCCAGGCACCTCAAATTCAATTGTTTTTAACCTTTAGCATTTATTATACCATTTAAGAGTTAAGTATCTAGGGGTGCCTGGGTGGCTCAATCGGTTAAGTGTCAGAATTTTTATTTCAGCTCAGGCCTTGATCTCAGGGTAGTTCAAGCCCCATGTTGGGTTTAAAAAAGAGATTACATATGTGTATTATACGATTTATAAAATAATGTTTTTAAGTGCATAAAATAAGAGTTAAATATCTATGTAGGTGGTATAGAGTAAATTCAGAGCTTAATTAGTTTAATTTGTATCTTGGTTTTTTACTGGGCACCTCTTGAAAATTAGTGAAACTTGTGTCTGGTGGAACTAACAAATACTATTCATTGATAGTAATAAATCAGTGAGGTAAAGGTAAAAGGTTTCTTTTTGCACTTAGATCTGCTTTATTAGAAATTTCAAAAGAATTTTGTATGAAATATCAGAATCAAAAGAAGATAGAAATCATATGAAACCTAAGAGGAAGACTTACAGATTAAAACCTCAGCAAGTATAAATTAATATAAAATAAACGGAATGTAAAAGTACTAATGAGATCCTGAGAAAGAAAGATCAGTATGGGTTAATTGGGAGAAACCTTCCTTGAGGAAGTAAGTTTGGAATAGAGCAGGAGGATGGTTAGTATATTCTTATCTCTTGGCCCTCCACACTGCCTAATGATAAACAAAAACTTTCTTTCTTTTTTTTTTTAACTTGTGTACTTTTTTCTAACTTTATCAACTAGAAATATAGGAGTCTAATAAAATTATATGTGTCTTAAGGCTTTCTTAATTGTTGTTATTTTGTTGTTGTTGTTGTTGTTGTTACTCATTACTGGTTAAGAAGTGGCAAGTAAAGCCCAAATCAAAGTATCCCTTTGTTTTATATCTAAAGATAGGTGAGATATCCAATTGCATTTCTACCTTAAATAACAATATTGCATTTTCCTGTCTCTTTCCTGCTCTCCCCACAAGAAACACTGGATACTTTGGAAAAGTGGGTGACTGAAATCTTCTCTCAGATACCAAACAAGTAAGACATTCATTTTCATAAACCATACATATACTTTTAGAGTTAAAGAGGCATCTTCTTGTATGAGTCCCAGAGGTTCTTTTTTTTTGGTGGGGTAAGGGGTATTATTTTTTTTTAAGGTGATTAAATTAAGACCTAAAATAGTTTTAGCAAGATCACAGAGACTTGGAGTGGGAAAACTGAGAATCCAAGTTTCTGTAATTTCTATAGTTCAAAATTTATAAGCTTGTAAACTTGCAGTAAACAGTAATTCTGAAGATTTTATGGCTTCTTTTATATTTAGAGTTTTTCTGTTACTGTGTAGTGTTTGAAACTGATATAAAAGCAAGTATTATATTGTGAGGCGGAATATATATATACTCGTATCCCTTAGAACAAATTGTGTTCTCAAAGTTTGCTTCTTAAGGCAGTTGTTTGGGACTTGCAGTACTCTCCTCCATAAAAGAAATAATCTTGTAGGTGATGATTGACTTTCCATATTAACTAAAAGCTCTATTTCATGTAGTTGGTCCAAATTATCTTTTTTTTAAAAAAGATTTTATTTATTTATTTGACAGACAGAGATCACAGGTAGGCAGAGAGGCAGGCAGAGAAAGAGGGGGAAGCAGGCTCCCTGCTAAGCAGAGAGCCCGATGCGGGGCTTGATCCCAGGACCCTGGGATCATGACCTGAGCCGAATGAAGGCAGAGGTTTTAACTCACTGAGCCATCCAGGCGCCCCAATCCAAATTATCTTTTATTAGAAATTGCATATATGGTTCCAGTTCAAAAAGCTACTACTTTTTGTTTGCCTCAAATTCATCAAAGTGATACAGATATTTAAAATACACTTTGTTGCAACATTTTTGTTATAAAGAATATCAGAAAATTAATTCTGAAGCAATTAAGTCCTTCTTCCTACTCCTAGTAGTTTGTATATTAATACAATAAGGGAAATCGGGGTTTTTTTCTTGCATCAGGTGAGTAAGTTAGATTTTTTTCCAGTTCCTCATTCTAGGACATAATTCATTTTAAATTTATGAAAGAAAAATTGACTATGGAAATGTTGGAATATTTGTAGTAACAACTGATTGGTTATTATTAACTTGGCTTTATATAAATTTTCATTGATAATTAGCAGTACTTTTTAGGTATTAAAAGACAATGAAAACCATGCCAAAGTTGTGGAGTTGTTTTGTTTGTTTTGTTTGTTTGGATAAGAAATGAATATGAGCTATGGAAATGTTGAATGGCAGATTGAAATGTGTTTTACTGTGAACCTTTAGCAAAAAATCAGGGGTATATCGACTAGAGGAGTTCATTAGGTCCTGTCAATCCCTGGTAGGCAATTTTTAGAAGTTCTCTTAAATAATAATCACTAACAACTTTGGTTCCTTAATTGGACGGGTTAAAAAGTCTTCTGGGTATTTAATAATAATTCATATGGACCATATTTTAGAAGAGACAGTTAACAATATCTTCAACGAATGAGAAGCCTCTAGAAGGAGAGTCCATGTCTTTAAATGCCAAAGTGCCCAATACACTGCTTGATACCTAATAATCATTCCATATATACTTGTTGAATTAAAAATACCTCTAGTATGTTTTCTTTCTATATGGGAGGAGAATTTAAGTTGAATGGAGCTGATAGAGGCAGTAAATATTGGGAGGGGAGGCCCCTTCACTTCATTGTTTTCTGTCTCCCATGAGTTTTGGAGATATTTGAGTTACTGGGACTGAGACGAAGACTAGGTTAGGCTCAGGATTTTGTGGCATTGTTGCCATCTATTCGCTTATGCCTAGAATGCTTTTCAGCCAGGAGTATGTAGAATAGATTATAAATACCTATCAGTTAGGCATCCCTAAAGATACTGCTTATAAAGGCTTTCGCCAATTAAATTTTAATATATTTGTTTTATTTTCAGTGGGTTACCCAAACCAAACTTTGGCCATTTAACGGATCCATTTGACACACCAGCATTTAACAAACTTTATAGAGGTTCGTGAACCAAAGGTTTAAAACTGTTTGAAATAACTGTAGCACATTCTCTAAAACTTACTTGAGGCTGCCAATTTTCTTTGAAAATGACTACACAACAGAAAGTACAGCTGGGTTGGAAAGAGAGTAGGACAGAGGCGATCCAATTAGTGATGGACAGCAGACCAGTTAACAGGCAGCAGATTGGTCTGCTGCCTTGCTGCTACTCGAGTCTGTTTTATGCTTTCTCCTTGTTTTCCCCTTATTCCCTTTTTTCCTTTGATTTATGTTTCTTTCCAATTTCATTTTATGTATGCTCTGCTCTTTATTACCTATAGGAAGAGAAAAATAGAGAAGGGATAAGACTTTGGAAGTTAACAATTTTTTTAAATGAAGAAAAATAAAAATAAAGTGTAAAGAAATTGGAAAATCACCCTTAAATCTTATCATCTAGAGAAGTCATTTTGGCAAATTTCTTTTGAGTTGCCAAAGGAATATTGTATATAGGTATATTTTAACGTTGTTGAGATGATAAACTATATACACTTCTATCTCTTGCTTTTTTCATTTAATATTATATTTGTAAGAATTTCCCAATGAGCCACCACATGGTTATGCTATAATTTACATAACAATTTGCCCATAGCGAATATTGCAGAAATATTCCTAATTCACCTTTTTTCTTTCTTTGCTCTTTCTATGATGGCAGATTCCCCCCCCCCCCCCCCCCCCCCCACCTTTTTCCTGATTGCCTGTATTCCATCCTCTTCTTTGTTTACCCCATTGCCAGTCTCTCTCCTCTTCCCTTTCTTTGATCAGTGACTGTTTTGTCACACCCTTTATCTGCTGCCCACTCCATTCTAACTAAGCTGACTCTTCCCAGAGACAACTTATTTCTGTTGTATTCTTTCTGGCTTTGTATTTTCTCTTCATAGAATCATAGAGTAATAGCAATAGCACTGGGAAGAATCATAGAGCTACTTTAGCCTAACCCCCTTTCCATACGATAAGAAAACAGATACAGAAAGATTTAAATGAGAATGATTTTCCTCAAGGTTACATAAACACATATAGCAAGATAGAGATAGGGCTAGATTTCAACCATGGGTCTCCCAGCTCCTAGTCCTGTATCCTTTCTTGCAAGAAGGGATCCTTCTTAGGAGTATTTCATATTTTCATAGTTCTTTTATCTGTTTTCTCTACCTATGAAACCAAACTGAGAAGAAATTTATAAAAATTACATTATTCAAATTGGAAAATTGGCAACTTGAAATAATTGCATTGTATTTAACCTTCCCCTGTTTACTGGAGGATGAAATATATTGAATTAAAAAAATTCTTGTAGCATAAGAAAAATTAATGGAGAAACACTTATATCTGTTTTTCTGAAAAATATTTTTGTTTAGTTGTTCCAATCAGAAAAATTCATGCTCTGACCATTACATGGGCACTTCCCCCTCAACAGCAACATTACAGGTAAGAGTTCGGCGCAAATTTACTGCATTGGAAACTGAATGAGAGTGATATTTTGAAAGCATATTAAATGGTTTCAATTTGAGTGTTCTATTATGTGATAAACTGGAACCTCACTACTAGAGTTTTCGAACCTGGCTGTATATTAATGTCTTCTTAGGTATAAAAACTAGAGTTTTCTTTTTTTTTAAGATTATTTATTTATTTGACAGAGAGAGAGAGAGATCACAAGTAGGCAGAGAGGCAGGCAGAGGGGGAGGGGGAAGCAGGCTCCCCGCTGAGCAGAGAGCCCGATGTGGGGCTCGATGTGGGGCTCGATCCCAGGACCCTGGGATCATGACCTGAGCCAAAGGCAGAGGCTTAACCCACTGAGCCACCCAGGCGCCCCAAAACTAGAGTTTTCTTATAGCTAGTTGCCTTTCCTGAGTCTTTGAAATTAAATATCTTTGTGAGAATGCTAACTTCTGTAATTATATTCTTTAGTACTTTGAGTACAAAAATTATTAGCTTATGGCTCATCTGTTAGTGGTGACCACTTAGTTTGAGCTTGTCAAAAAGTAAAGTAATTTGAGCCTGGAATATGACTACAAACTAAATCTGAAGGACCTACTTTTACTACCTTTGAGGTAGTAATGAGTTAGGGAAGAGTTACCTAGATTAGGAAAACATTTTCCCAGCTTATTTATATAGTTATCTTATATGAGCGGAATAGCAAGGGCAAGAAGTTCTTTAAAGATAAGGATCAGTCAATGCCTACAAATACTTTTCTGATTAAAACAAATGCTAATGAACTGATAAAAATTAACCTTATTTAAAAAAAAAAAACATTACCAACAGAACAAACCCATGAAGATAAACACAGAAGCAGAAGGAAAGTAATATTGCTTAAGCTCAGTACAACTTTTTTTTTTCACATATATGATAGAATATTCAATCATCCTACCAAGTTAATAAGAATGGTATGCCTCCCTTAAGAAAGCAGAGAATGTGTATTATCTACTTGCTTTTGGTGCAAGGATAACACAGGAAAAAGCAATATACATTGATTATGTAGTTATGGTAGAGTGTCTTCAAAAGTGTTAAAATTATTTTATGCATGTTTAAAAGCTCATTCTATTTAACTTTTTACTATAAAAAATAATACGTTCTTGTAAAATATTAAAATAGGGCAAAAGAGTATTAACTAAAATAAAGCTGTGCTTTCAATTTTTGTTTCTGAAAAATAGGCCCAACATTAATACTTTCTTATATATCCTTCAGACATTAAAACAGTGAATGCAAAACCTTTTTTTTAAATAGAGATGAAACTATACTATATTAACTGTTCTTCCTTTTTTGGGCAATGCTTATTTTTCTAATTAACAAAGGCTTATTTATCCTGATTGATTACTAAGGTAGTTTATTGTAGAAACCTTGAAAATTACTGAAAAGCAGGAAAAAGTCATTCACGATTATGTTTTCCAAAGAATGTTAAAATTTCTGTATGATTCCATCCAGTTATTATATTTTCTGGGCTATTTGTTTTACTATGCCCTTCATCATTCATCTTGAATCTCTAATTCTGTGAATTAGCCTTTGGGGGGAAGCCTTTTTTTTTGTTCCCCACCAAGAAGTCCCCCCCTTTTTAAAAATTATCTTTTAATTTTACAGGTGCTCAAAGTGATACATGTAATTGGCAGAGTTGACATCTGAACACTGACATTTAAATTTTAGAATCTGAACTCTTTTTTTTAGGATGAAATGGCTTATTTTTATTTTATTTTTTAAATTAACATATAATGTATTATTTGCTCCAGGGGTACAGGTCTGTGAATCATCAGGCTTACACATTTCACAGCACTCACCGTAGCACATACCCTCCCCGAAGTCCATCCCCCAGCCACCCTATCCCTAACCTCCCACCCCTCCCAGCAACCCTTAGTTTGTTTTGTGAGATTAAGAGTCTCTTTTGGTTTGTCTCCCTCCTGATCCCATCTTGTTTCATTTTTTCCCTCCCTACCCTTGTTTATACCTACAGAGTAACCAAATACAAAACCATTAGTTTTGTTCAGATGCAGATGTTGTGTAATCTACAGCATTCATTCTTTAATTTACTTCCCCTATATCAGTCTTAGGATAGATATAATTCAAGTTCATATTTTGAAACAATTTTGTGTGGGGTTTGAAGATTGCTTAATGTAGTCAAGATCCCAATATTATAACTTTTAAGAGTTTATTGAACTCTATAAACTAATTTTAAAGTTTAAGAATGCTTAGATTTCTTTTTTTTAAAAGATTTTATTTATTTATTTGACAGATGGAGATCACAAGTAGGCAGAGAAGCAGGCAGAGAGAGAGAGAGGAGGAAGCAGGTTCCCTGCTGAGCAGAGAGCCCAGGGGCTCGATCCCAGGACCCTGGGATCATGACCTGAGCCGAAGGCAGAGGCTTTAACCCACTGAGTCACCCAGGCGCCCCAGAATGCTTAGATTTCTTAACTTTATTTTTCTATATAGTTTCTATATAGTTTCTATATAGTTTTATTTTGTAGCAATACATTTCTGAAATTATAGTAGAAGCCAGTGGGAAAAGACAATTTAAATAATATGTATATAATTACACAGACTAACATTTTTACACCTGTTACATCACATTGTCATGAAAATTTTATGAGTAAGTAGCTGGCCAAGTGAGGAGAAAAAAATACAATGAGGTTACGTCTCTTGTTCAAGATCATGCATTTACTTAAAGGAATAACTAAAACTATAAGCTAGATTTTCTGACCTATAGAGCAATACATTTCATTTTACTACAGAGCTTGATGCAATACTGAAAGTTTTTCTTGACACTGAGGGATTCATTCTCTCTATTAGGTTCTAAATGATAATCTATATTATTTCCATTTGGGGTGAAACAAAAATGAAATATTTTACCATAAAAAAATGTTTGGCATTCAAGAGAAAAGGTTGTAGTCTTAGTTTTGAAATGATCATACTCATTCAGTGATTTCAGATAAAGAAGTTAAATTTTACCATGTTTTCTGTATTTACCGTGCTATTATCAAGTTAATAATAATTTCATGTGTGGTGGAATTTATGTGATAATAAGTTTGTAATCATATTCTTAAATATCATAATATTTGAAGTAAGAATTCCTTGTGTGCTTATACCTTAATTATTTTTATTTTTGACCTTAACATTTTTTTTTAAAGGGTGAAGCCACTTCATTATATCTCTTGGCTGGTTGGGCATGAAGGCAAAGGCAGCATTCTTTCTTACCTTAGAAAAAAGCAAGTATTTAATTAATAAGTATTTCAGTATAGCAATCTCTGAAATATAATAGACAATAAGCATTCTATAACCTATTCTTCTTGTTTTATCTGCCAGAAAGCCTAGAATCAGATCTAATGCTTAATTATATTCACTTTAATACCTAAATTATTTTAATAGCCATATTATATTTGTGCATTTCCTTAGAAGCTACCTTTTAGCCCTTATTGGAAGTTAGTTATACACAAAATTTTAAAAATCATAAATAAATGGATTCCAGAGTTACATAAAAGCTTAGCTCTAATCAAGAGTTTATATTTGAATGGCGTAGAAGTCGATTATTTATAAATGCTGTGGATCTCCAGTCTTTCCCAACACAGAAGGTGGACTTTAATGAAAACTACACTGGGCAGAGAAATAACAAATAGTGGGGCTGTGAACATTATATGCAACTGTGTCAGCAGAATGTTTCCTAATGCATTTAAGCACTTGGTTAAGTTACCTACTCAAATCATAGAAAGATAGCTTTAAATCAGGACCATAATTAAGTACTTCCTTGTTTGATTTTTCTGTACACTAATTCAAGAATGGAAAGGAAGATGAGAAGTTTAAATAAGTACTTTAAAGGAGTGATATGACTAGAACATTCAAAGAAAGCTAAAAGACTAGGGTTATTACAAAAGAATAAACTAATGGTATTAGTTACATGTATATCTTACATAATAAATGCAATATGCTTTAAGATGTACACAGTTTTTCTACCTTACCAAACATTATTAGAATTTCACATTCTTCATTCTGGTTTCTTCCCTTCTTGTTTTAGGTTTGCAGGATTATTCTAGTCAGGAAAAGATAGAGTCTCATTGCTTCTTTCTTAGACAACCTATAGAGGTTAGCTGATAGTCTCAAAGAGCTCATTCGATATCCCTAGTAGGGATATATCTGAAGTATTTTAAGCTTCTGGGAGACAGGTTCAAATGGGATGAATGAAATGCCTCCCAGCAACCATAATTTTAATATTTGGTGCTGTTCTCTTCAACAGAAACTACTGTGTCTTCATAAAACTATTAATGTTATTACTATGTTGTAGTATGTATCAGTGCTTCCGTAAATATGGCTGTTATCTCCTTCTGGTGATTCTTGCATGTGGTACAGTAGTTTGGGAGGCCTTGTACTTCCAAAATTTACACTTTTAAACTTACTTTTGGAAAGCATGTTTTCCTCTGAGTTTCCCAAATTTTACATAGAAAGCTTACCTATTTTGTTAATTTGAAGTATTTGTAGACTGTCAATCCCAAGATAATTGAGTGGATTCATTTTTTCCTAACAATAGGTGCTGGGCTCTTGCACTATTTGGTGGAAATGGTGAGACAGGATTTGAGCAAAATTCTACTTACTCAGTGTTCAGCATTTCCATTACGTTGACTGATGAGGGTTATGAACATTTCTATGAGGTAAATAATTAAAATGGAATTTAAGAAATATAGATATTACTTTATGCAAAAACATAATTAGATGTTTTGTTTTCAGGTTGCTCATACTGTCTTCCAGTATTTGAAAATGCTGCAGAAGCTAGGCCCAGAAAAAAGGTAATATGTACATAGTAGAATTAGGCTAGAAATCAGTGCTAGTATGTTTTAGCCTTCAGTCTGCCAAATAAACATGTTTTAATCCTACCATGATGGTTTTTCAAGGTATTTCCTGCTTAAGTTCCTTCACTGGCTCCATATTCTGATTCTTTTACATGTGAAAACTGCATGGGAAACTTGAAACATTAAGGGTTTACATTTATGTGGCCAGTCTGTTTTTTTTCTCTTTCCTTGCTGAAGATTCCAATAAATTTAAATATGCCTTCTACTTAAAAATTTCTTCTTTCACAGAATTTTTGAAGAGATTCAGAAAATTGAGGATAATGAATTTCATTACCAAGAACAGGTACTAGATAGAAGTCAAATTCTTTTTGAATGTTATCTGTGACCAAGTTGAAACTGGTGTGGACATTATTCCTCTTTTTGGAAGTGTCACTGGAGTTTTAATTCTACCACTCTCTGTCATGTGAGTCCTAAAATGGCCTTGAGGTTATCTGAAAATTAACTCTTGTGTTTTTAAATATGTATATTGAGTAACAGTGAGAGCATTAGGCGGATTGACACAGATCTTGTTGTGTGACAATCATTTTATCTATGTATTCATCCATCTGTCTGTCCTTTGATAAACATTCATGGATAACTTGCTATGTTACTTGATATTTTGGGAATTCTGATATTATGAATACATTCTACAGGATAATTCTGTGGTAATTACCATATGTACTATTAGAAACGGTGTGCTTTCGGATTTCAGGGCAAGGAGAACATTTGCCTTTCATCTGAATAGAATCAGGGAAGGCTCCGTGGATGTGGTAAATTTGAATTGAGTTCAGCATTAAAAAGCAGATAAGGTTGGAAACACTGTAAGCAATGAGAAAAACATAAATAAAGAACTCTGGGTTACTGTGAAAAAGCAAATGATCCTATGTGCCTTTGAAAGGAAGGTATTATATAAGACTGAAAAGTAAGGAGTTTAAAGCAGGATTTCTTTAAAACCCTTTTTGTGGAGCACCTAGGTGGCTCAGTGGGTTAAGCTTCTGCTTTCGGCTCAGGTCATGATCTCAGGGTCCTGGGATTGAGCCCCACATCAATGGGGAGCTCAACAGGGAGCCTAATTCCCCCCCC